>ML331674.1:0-31496 GCA_005239505.1 Nicotiana paniculata
AAGCAAAATTCCCAGGTTATTTGCAAGTAGAAGTATTGTGCAAAGACTACAGTTCAACTAGAATAAACAGTTCCATTCGTTTATCGTTGAGTCTAGTTGGGTGTAATAGGAGTTTTAACATTGTATCTTTTCATCTTTCTTAGAAGCAAATTGCAATAGGTACACACTGTTCAAGTTAGAATTAGCTTGACGTCTGTAGAAATTAGCTAGAGGCTAGTACACAAGGTTCACAACCTTTACAAATGAACTCAAGTCTCTTGGAAGAATCATACTTGAAGAAGAAAAGGTAGAGAAGATATTGACAAGGGTTCTGCCTATCTGCTGAAAAAGCAAGATCATTGCTATCCAGGAATCCAAAAATATTGCAACCCTTAGACTGGATGAGATGATTGGGAACCTCACTGCCTATGAACTTAGAAGGCAAACCATGAAGATGGATTCCCCAAAGAAGGAGGGAAGTCTAGAACTGAGGATCAGTGAGGGAGCTAATCTGGAGGAAGATAAGATGGCCATGATAACCAAAGAATTCAGAAACATTCTCATGAGGAAGAAGGGCATCTCCAGGGGAGGAAACTCCAACAAGGCAAAGGCACCAGAAAGGTCAGCTAATGAGGGATGCTGTAAATGTGGCAAGACTGACCACCTCATTAAAAATGTCCTCAGTGGGAAGTAGAGTGGAAAAAGGAAAGATATGAGAGAAGGAACAAGAGGAAGGAACAGGTTCAACCCACGACAAACACAACAAAAGCTATGGTTGCTGCTTGGGGGGAAAGTTCAGATGAAGAATCCGAAGATGGTGAGACAGAAGATCAGGCTCTCATGGCAATTGGAGAATCTGATGAGGAGACTTATGAAGAACCAGAGGTAAGTATCTCACTACTTAAAACTAAAATAAAGTTTTTATCTAATGAGAAACTCTTTGAGTTGCTACTTGACTTCATAGATGATTCTAAGGAAACAACTAAAGAGAAAAATCAACTATCTAAAGAATGTGCAATGCTAAAAGAAAAATGCATGGACCTGGAGATAAGGGTCAGTGAATCTAAAAGAACAACACTGTCTTGATGAACCAGGTTCATCCACTCGAAACTGAGATTCTAGAGCTAAAATCTGAAAACATAAAGTTAAGACTAGGATCCCGTAAAATAATAGTTGATCACTCTCATGTCATGTTAGAAGAAAAAATAGGAAAATTAAAAGATAAGATGTAAGCCAAGGACGAGCAAATAAGAACTCTTAATGAACAACTTTGCAAAATCAAACATGAATTTGATCGAACCTGTAAATGGAACAGATCCTCTGATTCCCTAATTTGGCTACAAGAGAATCACAGTAGAAACAGAAGAGGGATTGGTTTTGGGAGTCAATTGCCTAAGTGGGATCCCAAAAGCAAGTATCTCACTCTCCCCAAAAATAAAATGTGCACCCATTTTGGGAATATTGGTCACTATAAATATGAGTGTGTTGTAAAAGAAGGCCGGTCAGAAAAATGAGAGATTCATTAAAAAGAAAAATTGGATACCAAACTGGGCCAGAAAAAATCTGATTCATCCATTCTCTCATAGAAAAGGACCCAAACTAGTTTGGGTTCTTAAAACTAACCTCTGATTTCCTTTTGTAGGATCAAGTGAGAGGAGGCAGCCAGATTTGGTACTTGGATAGTGGCTGCTCAAAACATATGGCTGGGAACATGGAACAGTTCATTTCACTGAAGAGTCTCAAAGGAGGAAATGTCTCCTTTGGAAACGGAAAGAAAGGTGAAATCATTGGGGTTGGTAAAGTAGGTAAGGATTACACACGATCTATTGAACATGTGTATCTCATAGATGGCTTGAAATATAGTTTGATCAGTGTATCACAACTATGTGACAGAGGTAACATGGTTGCTTTTACTTCCACAAAATGTTATGTGATCAACCTGCTTACTGACAAGATTGTTTTGCATGGAAAAAGAATGAATAACATCTATGTCATAGATTTGTCCACACTATCTGAACATGAACTCACTTGTCTAAGTGTGTTGGACAGTGATCCACTCCTGTGGCACAAACGACTTAGTCATGCAAGTCTGACTCAGCTTAACAAACTAGTCTCTAATAACTTAGTGATAGGACTTCCTAACATTATGTCCAAGGAAGACAAAGTTTGTGAGGCATGTGCCAGAGGGAAGCAGGTAAGGTCCTCTTTCAAAAGCAAGAAAATGGCCAGTACCACCAAGACGTTGGAACTGGTTCGTATGGATCTATGTGGTCCTATGAGAACTTTAAGTAGAGGTGGTAAGAGATATGTGATGGTGCTAGTTGATGATTTTTTAAGGTTCACTTGGACCTTATTCTTTTCATCTAAGGATGAAGCATTTGATATGTTCACCTCATTTATTAAGAAAATTCAAAATCAATTGGGACATCAACTGGCATCAATAAGATCTGACCATGGTACTCAATTTTAGAATATTAAGTTTGTTGAGTTCTGTGATGAACATGGGGTTAATCATAATTTTTCTGCTCCTAGAACCCCACAGCAAAATGGGGTTGTTGAAAGGAAAAACATAACTCTTGAAGACATGGCAAGAACCATGTTTCTATCAAGAAAACTACCTCACAGCTTCTAGGAAGAAGCAATTAACACTGCATGTTACATTATTAATAGATGCATGACAGATGAAAGAAGTTGAATTCAGCAAAAACAAAAATAAAGGAAGGAAGTTGAGTTTGATAAAAACTTGTTCTCTCAGGTAGAATCGGGCCAGAACTAAACAATTGACTTTATAAATACTCAAAGAATTAATGTTGGAACGAGAACACACAAAAAGGACGCACAAAGGCTAAACTGAATCAAGTTCTATAAGCAAAATTCCTAGGTTATTTGCAAGTAGAAGTATTGTGCAAAGACTACAGTTCAACTAGAAGAAACAGTTCCATTCGTTTATCGTTGAGTCTAGTTGGGTGTAATAAGAGTTTTAACATTGTATCTTTTCATATTTCTTAGAAGGAAATTGCAATAGGTACACACTGTTCAAGTTAGAATTAGCTTGACATCTGTAGAAATTAGCTAGAGGCTAGTTGATACAAAGAGGATTAGAGTTACTTCTAGGATTACAAAATAGTTTATTTTGTAAGTCTGTTTTGGCTGAGAGTTTTTAGTGAAGTGTTTGAGCAAATCTTATTGAGGAGTAGGTCATGGTTTTTTCACCTTTTGAGCCAGGTGTTTTTCCCCGTGTCTTTACTTCACCACTTTATTATTCCGCAAATAATATATAGTAGTACACCTTGAAGAATCAGGTTCTTCTTATTAGAGAGCACTCGAAAATTGGGTACTCCACAATTAACTTATAATATTGTGTAGTATTGATGTCTAAAACATCAATTGGTATCAGAGCAGATTATCCTTGAAAAGTATAACACTTTGGAAAAGATCAAGATGAGTGCACCACCTGGGAACCGGGCAGGTCAATCAACTGCAAGACCACCACTCTTCAACGGTCAGTACTATTCTTGGTGGAAGAATAGAATGAAGGACCACCTTATTGGAGAGGACTATGAACTCTGGGACATAGTCACTGATGGACCACTTGTAACAATGAAGAAAGCTGCTGAAGGTGAAGATGTACCTAAGACTAGGGCTGACTACACGGCTGAAGATCTGAAGAAATGAGAGAAGAATGCCAAAGCAAAGAAGTGGCTAGTGTGTGGATTAGGACCAGATGAATACAGTAGAATCCAAAGTTACACCACTGCCAAATAAATCTGGGATACTCTACAAGTAGCTCATGAAGGAACAACTCAAGTGAAGAGGTCTAGAGGTACACTACTATACTCTCAGTATGAAAGCTTCACTATGAAAGAAGGAGAGACAATTCAGGAAATGTACACAAGGTTCACAACCATGACAAATGAACTCAAGTCTCTTGGACGAATCATACTTTAAGAAGACAAGATAGAGAAGATATTGACAAGGGTTCTGCCTATCTGCTGAAAAACCAAGATCATTGCTATCCAGGAATCAAAAAATATGGCAACCCTTAGACTCGATGAGCTGATTGGGAACCTCACTGCCTATGAACTTAGAAGGCAAACCATGAAGATGGATGCCCCAAAGAAGGAGGGAAGTCTAGAACTGAGGATCAGTGAGAGAGCTGATCTGGAGGAAGATAAGATGGTCATGATAACCAAAGAATTCAGAAACTTTCTCATGAGGAAGAAGGGCATCTCCAGGGGAGGAAACTCCAACAAGGCAAAGGAACCAGAAAGGTCAGCTAATGAGTGATCCACTCCTTTGGCACAAACGACTTGGTCATGCAAGTCTAACTCAGCTTAACAAACTAGTCTCTAAGAACTTAGTGATAGGACTTCCTAACATTATGTTCAAGGAAGATAAAGTTTGTGAGGCATGTGCCAGGTGGAAGAAGGTAAGGTCCTCTTTCAAAAGCAAGAAAATGGCCAGTACCACCAAGACGTTGGAACTGGTTCATATGGATCTATGCGGTCCTATGAGAAATTTAAGTAGAGGTGGTAAGAGATATGTGATGGTGTTATTTGATGATTTTTTAAGGTGCACTTGGACCTTATTCCTGTCATCTAAGGATGAAGCATTTGATATGTTCACCTCATTTATTAAGAAAATTCAAAATCAATTGGGACATCAACTGGCATCAATAAGATCTGACCATGGTACTCAATTTGAGAATATTAAGTTTGTTGAGTTCTGTGATGAACATGGTGTTAATCATAATTTTTCTGCTCCTAGAACCCCACAGCAAAATGGGGTTGTTGAAAGGAAAAACAGAACTCTTGAAGACATGGCAAGAACCATGCTTCTATCAAGCAAACTACCTCACAGCTTCTAGGCAGAAGCAATTAACACTGCATATTACATTATTAATAGATGCATGAACAGATCTCTGGTAGAGAAAACTCTGTATGAATTACTAAAGGGGAGAAATCCCAACATATCCCATCATATGGCTTTTGGATGCAAGTGTTATGTGCATAATAATGGTAAAGATTCTCTAGGAAAATTTGATCCCAGAAGTGATGAGGGAGTGTTCTTGGGATATTCAACACGTAGCAAAGCTTATAAAATATACAATAAAAGAACTATGTGTGTAGAAGAAAGTGTACACGTTGTCTTTGATGAAACTAAGAACTATGTGTGTAGAAGAAAGTGTACACGTTGTCTTTGATAAAACTAACACTTTATCTGAGAGACAAGAACCAGAAGATAAGAATCTTGGACTGGTGAGGAGAAATGTCTACATTGAAGCACCTATGGCAGATGGAATAGGCGATGGACCAGGTTCAACAATCCCACGCAACTTGACAGGGGGAATTCTACATGGAAATACTGGCCCTGATCCTGTTCCACAACTACAAAACAACATGGAACAATACAGAAGTGAAAAACTGGTACTCAAACCACACAAATATCAGAGTTCTCATCCTCTTGAGAACATCATAACAGATTTGAGATCTAGAATCAAAACTAGATCCTCCTTGAAAAATTTGTGTGCATTTGATGCATTTCTACCCTCGATTGAACCAAAGAACATTGCTAAAGCCCTGCAAGATGCTAACTGGGTAACAACCATGCAAGAAGAGATGAATCAATTTGAGAGAATTCAAGTATAGCACTTGGTACCCAGGACACTAGACCAATCAGTAATTGGCACCAAGTGGTTATTCAGGAACAAGCTCGATGAAGATGGAACTGTTACAAGAAATAAGGCTAGACTGGTTGTTCAAGGATACAACCAAGATGAGGGAATTGACTATGATGAGACCTTTTCTCCTGTGGCAAGATTGGAGGCAATCAGACTTCTTATAGCATTTTCTACACATATGGAATTCACTCTTCATCAAATGGATGTAAAGAGTGCCTTTCTTAATGGCTATTTGAAGGAAGATCTATTTGTAAAATAGCCTCCTGGTTTTGAAAGTAAAGAGTCACCTAATCATGTATATAAAATTGACAAGGCTCTCTATGGTCTCAAGCAAGTGCCTAGAGCTTGGTACAAGAGATTGTCAAAATTCCTGCTGGAACATGGGTACAAACGAGGCAAGATAGACAGTACTTTGTTCCTAAAGGAGAAGGGAAAATATCTTCTGATCGTACAAATATATGTTGATGATATCATATTTGAGGAAACTACTGAAAAGCTTAGCAAGGAATTTGCTACATTAATGGGAGTGAATTTGAAATGAGTATGATGGGTGAACTAACCTTCTTCTTAGGTTTGCAGATCAAACAAACTCCACATAGCACAATGATACATCAAGATAAGTACGTGAAAGAACTCCTCAAGAAATTCAAAATGGATGATTCAAAGTAGATAGCTACCCCAATAGCCACAACTACAAAATTTGATGTGGATGAACCTGGTTCATCCGTTGATCAGAAGACATACAGAGGGATGATTGGGTCTTTACTCTATCTTACTGCAAGTAGACCTGATATAGCGTTCAGTGTGGGACTATGTGATGGGTTTCAAGAAAATCCAAAGGAGTCCCACATCACTGCAGTAAAAAGAATTTTAAAATATCCGAAGGGCACCACTGATCTGTGCCTTTGGTATCCTAAAGGTAGTAATTTTGACATTGTAGCATATGCTGATACTGATTATGCAAGTTTCCTAGTTGACAGGAAAAGTACTTCAGGCATGGCTCACTTTTTGGGCTCCTGCCTTGTCTCTTGGGCCACCAAGAAACAAAATTCAGTAGCCTTGCCTACTGTTGAGGTTGAATATGTAGTTGCTGCCTCTTGTTGTGCCCAGTTGCTATGGATCAAGCAACAACTCCTGGACTTTGGTATTGATGTGGGATGCATTCCTATTTACTGTGATAACACTAGTGCAATCAGTATGACTAAGAACCCGGTTCATCACAAGAGAACCAACCACGTAGATGTTAGGCACTATTTCCTGAGGGATAACTATGAAAAGGGAATGATCTCAATCGAATTATGTGATACTAATCATCAAATTGCTGATATATTTACCAAAGCATTGAGTAGGGAGAATTATGAGAGAAACAGGCTTGAAGTAGGGATGATTAAGATCACCTAATTGAAAAACCAGATTTGAAAAAAAAAGGGTCTTTTCTTGGCTAGAAAATTTTAATTAGGTACGTAATCAGATTAATCATTGCACGGTACTATGTCTTTATTGCCATACTCTTCTGCCATGTATTAATATGATTCCCTAGTCACTAATGATGTTTCTCTATCTTTGTGAATTGAGGAAAAATAAAGATTTTTAACAGGATGAACCTGGTTCATCCATGCTGGGTTACATGACTGACAAGGTACATTCTCATCTCCATACATGTATTAATTCAAGTATAGTCATACATGAGAAGGACTCTATCCATTTATGGTTCAAGTTCAACTCTCGTACTTACCAAAATATTGAACCAGTTTCAAGAAGCCCCGTCTGAATTAATTAGCCTAGTTTTAGGGGGAAAGTAACTGTCTAATCAATGTCAATTCACTGACAGTTCTTAATCGATTAGGATCCTACTTGGTTAACACTTCTGGTGAAATCTCCCCAGCCACAAGTTATAAATAGACCCTCATTACTCATTGTGCATAAAACACCAGATGAACCTTGTTCAACTCACTCAACTCAAAATCCCTACTGCCTTTTATTTTCTTCTTTCTCTAACCAAATAAAAATTATGTCGTCTCCTCCACCAGCTTCTTCTAACTCATCCCCAAAAAGAGATTATGATGGGGGAAACTATGAATCTAATTCAAACTCTCCCTTAGTCTATAGTTCTGAGTCTCCTGAAAAATAATCATCCCCAGAACATTCTACAATCCCTGAACCCACATCAAACCCTACCCCAGCCCCCAAAACCCGTTATATTAAGGTTCTTTCACGTAAATATGTGGCTTCTGGTTCAAGAGCAAAATTCTTGGAAGAATTGTTACGTGCTGAGGAAGGCTCTAAACCAGAATCATCCAATGATTCATTTAAATCAGCCAATGAAGACGAAGCACCTGGTTCATCCAGTGCTGAAAAAGGTAATACTGAAGTTACCTCTGGTTTAAATCCTGCTGAGAATCAATTTGTGTGGGTAGGGTCTGCGGTGGATGTGGAAGTGCCAAGAAAGCAAAGAAAATTTGGGAAAGAGAAAAATCTTGAGAACGAGGTTGAAGTAGACGTGAGTGGATACGGGGAGGATGGTAACACGCTTACAATTTGTGGCCCCATTATTGAAAATCTTGAAAAAGATATTATGGTTTTAGGAGGAACTACTGAAGTTGAGGAAGCTACTGCTGGGTTGGAGAAGTTGATGAAGGAAATAGATGAACATGTTTCTTCTGGGGAAGAAACTTTGGCTGAAAGACTAAGGAAGTTGGGGGACTCATACAACCCCAAGAAGAGAAGTACTCCAAAGTCCATAAAGTCTAAAGCCTCAAAGAAAAGGAAGACTGCTGATTCTGTTGGTGTATCTGTTCCAAGGGTACGTGCGATGAGAAATATTGTACGAGAAGAGGAGGAGAAATTGGAAAAAGCTCTACAAGAGAGCAAAAGAAAGAAGGCAGAGAATGGGAAAGCAAAGGTAGGGGAACCTGTTGTTGTTGACGACGAAGAGTGGTTGGACGTGGTCCAATAAGAAGAGGAGGCTGCTCCAGTGGTTACCAAGACTCCCAAGCCCAAAAAGGCTATGACTTCTTCAAAGAAGTCAGCTAGTGTGTCCATCACCACTAGGAGTACTGCTTCAAGGACAAGGTCTAAGATAAAGAAGGTGAAGAAAGTAACAGATTATTGAGAGGGATGATGATCCAGAATGGAGTGGAGAGGAAGAGAAGGAGGTTGGAGAAGTGTCTACTGACAGATTTTCCATGTTTGGCAAGAGAAAAATCTTGAGAGGGAAATTGCTGAAGGATTTGGAGGAGCCTGAAATGACGTATTTATTGGATTTTCTGGCAGCGCAGGGCTGGAAGGACATGGTCCTTCGTATGGAAGGCAGGCTGGTCAGAAATGAGGTTGTGGAGTTCATGGGGAATGCCACAGTCATTGGAGGTAAGGTCACCTCATTGGTCAAGGGAGTTGAAGTCCCCTTTGATGCTCAAGAACTGGGAGTCATTCTAAACGTTCCAGCTGAGGGTTGTGAAGACTACACGAGGCAGAGATTGTCGTGTTTAGATGGAATGACCTCAACTCTTAATATCACCGAATTCTTCTGCGACAATGAGAAGGATATTCAACCTAGGGCTGTGTACAAGAGTGAGATGAAGCCTGAGCATAAGTTGTTATTTGAATTTGTGATCAAGTTCCTGCTGCCCAGACAAGAACGTAGACACACTGCTAACTATATGGATTTAACCCTTATGTAGTGTCTGTACAGAGGCAAGTAGATTAATTGGCCAGCTTTTATCATCCAGCTCTTGGACAAAGTGGTGAATGGCACCAAAGCGCATGTGATCCCTTATGGCTTTATTTTGACTACCGTTCTTGCTCATTTTGGAGTTCCTACAAAGAAGGCTGAGATGGCTACTGCTAAGGATTTCTTTGGGAAGGACACTCTGTTGTCTTGTGATTATACTGTCAATGCCCCGACAGATGAACCTGGTTCATCTCGGAAGCTACCAATCAACAGCAAGGTTTGTACCCTTGTGCAAGAAAGCGAGTTAAAGGATATGGAGATCCTTCGATTGAGGTCTCACTTAATTGAGATTGAAGCTGAGCATGATGCTCTCAAAGCTGAGTTAGCAAAGGAGAAGGAGAAAAATGAAGGTGTTTTACACCAAATGTTGTTCCTTCTACAAAATAAGAACCCGGCCTCATCTGCACCCTCCCAACCTTAGGAATGTCCAGTGCTACCCCCTCCAAACCTATCAAGTGTCCAGTTCGGGACAGTGTCTAGTTTTTGTTTCAGTTTTTATTCTATTTTTCTCATATTTTGACTATCTTTGAATTTAATCTGTTTTGGTGCTGATCATCTTTGTGAATCAATGAAAGCTTGCTGTTTTGAAAAATGTCTCAATTTATTATTTAGCTTACAATATTAGTTTCTTGTGATGATTAATAATGTTTGCACCTGGAGTTGCCTAACTTGGCCATGAGTAAGAATTAAAAATGGGTAAGTATCATTTTGCAACTTTTCGATGATGCCAAAAGGGGGAAGATGTGTTGTGATTTTAAAAAAGTGATATTTATAACCTAATGAACCTGGTTCTCAATGATTAATGCTTAAAAATATACAAACTGCTTGAAGTGTATACAGGATAAAAGCACAGAGTTTGTCATCATAAAAAAAGGGGAATTTTTTGGCCCATGTCACTAAATGGGTTTTGAAGATTGACAATTGTTGACAAGATGAACTAGGTCCATCAAATCATACACACCTGAATGGAGCAGTTGGCACAAGAATCGTACAAGCATAGGAGATATCAGTGATTGCTGAGTATCAAAGAACTAAGAGGATGTCTCCTAATACGAACAGATTGCAAACTGATGCAGATGAAAGAAGTTGAATTCAGCAAGGACAGAAACAAAAGAAGGAAGTTGAGTTTGATAAGACCTTGTTCTCTCAGGTAGAATCGGGCCAGAACTCAACAATTGACTTTATAAATACTCAAAGTATTACTGCTGGAACGAGAAGACACAAAAATGATGCACAAAGGCTAAACTGAATCAAGTTCTGTAATCAAAATTCCCAGGTTATTAACAAGCAGAAGTATTGTGCAAAGACTACATTTCAACTAGAAGAAACAGTTCCATTCGTTTATCGTTGAGTCTAGTTGGGTGTAATAGGAGGTTTTACATTGTATCTTTTCAGATTTCTTAGAAGCAAATTGCAATAGGTGCACACTGTTAAAGTTAGAGTTAGCTTGACGTCTGTAGAAATTAGCTAGAGGCTAGTTGATACAAAAAGGATTAGAGTTACTCATAGGATTACAAAAGAGTTTATTTTGTAAGTCTGCTTTGGCTCAGAGGTTTTAGTGAAGTGTTTCAGAAAATCCTACTGAGGAGTAGGTCGTGGTTTTTTCACCTTTTGAGCCATGTGTTTTTCCACGTAAAAATATTTGTTTCTTTACTTTACTGCTTAATTATTCCGCAAATAGTAGTAAGTAGTACACCAAGAAGAACCGGATTCTTCTTATTAGACAGCACTCAAAAATTGGGTACTGTACAAGTAACTTATAATATTGTGTAGTATTGACGTCTAAAACATCAGTTTGTCTCTTCATACAAAAGAGATGTTGATGTCACGAATGATCAGGCCATGGAGATATCCGAGAAGGCCGAGCTAAAACTGGCTCTAGCAGTTGCTCATGCTCGCTTGCAAGCCAGGAGGCAAACCTTCGAGAAAGCGAGCGCTAAAGGTGGCAATCTCTCTGCCGAGATTGAAGAAGCTAGGGCCCTGGAGGAAGAATCGCCAATTTCAACTACGTCGGATAAGGGCTCTAAAAGCGGCTCGGGCAGTAGTGAAGGGGAAGAGTAGATTTACCTACTATTTTTCTTTTTCCTTTTTTGTACATGGGACCCTCTGCGGGAGTTTTTGTAAAAGTACCCTTGTAAATACATTTTTTTGGAATAAAAAAGATTTCTTCGTTTCATATCTTCCAGCCTTTGCTTTGCAATGCTTATGTAAAAGTTTACCTTCAAGCTTTGACTTTAGCTCTTTGGAACCCGTACTTGTAGTAATAGAGACCCTCGAGATCGGACACCTTCTCGAGGCTAGGTCGGCATGGGAGTTTTGATCCCTCAAACGTTGTGTGACAGTGTCATTCATATGACACGACTGTGAAGTGACCGAGGTGGCCCCGCCAGTACACTTCCCCAAAAGTTATAGTAACTTTGTAAGAATTAATTGGTCTTCAGAGTAAATGAATATTCGCTGCTTGTTCTATAAATACACACTCGCTTCTTCTTCAGTTTTAGGTATTGCAGCTTTTCAAACCTAGTTCTCTCTTTAACGTTCTCTTCCTTTTCTCAGCTTGCGAAGCTGCTTAAGATTTCTTCCTCTTTATCTTTGTTTAAATAGTTATAGCTTCCGTGCCCTAATCCGTTCACCAAGAGGAGGGAAACCTTACCTCTGCTTCTTGCCAGGCCGGAGGTATACCTCTAGCGTATGGCGAGTTGACCTCGACCTATTTTTCTTTGAAGAAAGACTTTGCACTAGATAAACCCTTCGATGCTCCGGGCCATCGAGAGCATGCTTCGAGGTTTATTCGATTGATAGAGGAAAATTACCTCGAAGCCATGATGAGAGATTGCGGATGTGGAGAAAATGTGATGCTACAGATACCTTCCAGAGAAGAGAATATTATGGCCTACATGGAGGAATTCCTGAACGTGTATACGTACCCATTCACATTGGGCCTCCTCGACCGCCTTGTTCTCAAATTCTGCAAAAAGGTATCGAGTCATTCTAGCTCAAATTCATCCGTCATTCTGGCGGATAATGCTGATGATGAGGTACTTTATTGAAAAGGCTAAGCTCGAGTTTACCTTTAGCCACCTTATCAGATTATATGACCTCAACATTGTCGAGGCCTGGTTGCGTTATGATGCTGATCCACCAATCCTTTTATTACCAGTGATGATGATGACCGGAACCGAAGATGGATGAGTCGGTTTGTCCGAGTGAGGACCATCGATATCATCCCTGCAGAGTTCCTGTCGTTCCCTGAAAAATGGAACTTCAAATGTAAGTACTATGTCGCACCTTAGTGGATTTTTCTCTTAAATTCTTTATAAGGATGTTTCTTTTTTTTCTTCCCCAGCGGTCCCGTTGATGCCGGAAGAGATCCCCGATCTTGCGTACCAGACTCTGAGGCTGGTAGCTTCTTCGTCCTATGATGAGCGCAAGTGGTGGGATCTGTCGAAGGGTAGATGGGAAGCAAAGCGCCAGGGTATGTTCCATGTGATTTCCTTTCAAGGAATGATTCTTATTTGTATTAACTCCGTCGCCACATGCGTTGGTGGATTCTCCGAGGTGAGATCATGCCCCTTCGAGGAGAGGGAAGGGTCGTCAGCTTCAGAGTCGAGGGAGGATAATAAGCGAAAAAGGTCCTTGATGGATGAGGACATTCTCAATTAGGAGGGGCCCGCCCGGAGACACAAAGAAGACATCGCTGCTGAAGAGGACTTTATATACGTTGGTCATTCTATGGACATCAACTCTCCTCGGGAGGATGGTTTTTCGTCTATGGCTCGAACCAGGGTCACTCTCGAGGTTGCCGATCCTGCTAAGCTTGAGACCTCTAATCTCGAGGAAGAGGCTCCACAAGAGGGAAGGAGCAAGAGTCTTTCACCACCATCTGTTCCCCGCTCAAAGGTACTTCGAGGGACGCTCGGGGCCAGGGGACGCCTAAATCGAGTGGGGTCTCGAGCGATCATATCCCCATCGAGAGTGGTTCAATTGGGGTCGATGGGACCAGGCCAGTAGATGCACGCTCAAATTTTGAGGAGGCTCAGTGGCTCTGCTCCGTGGTGAATGTTGGTTGGCTCTGTTGGATTTTCAGCTATGTATTCTCATCTTTAGATTTGAAGCTTCTTTTTCATAGGCCTTTGACAAGCTCAAGTTCGAGCTGCTCCATTGTGAGACCAAGTTGCTGGAAGCTTTGGGCAAGAAGAAATCTCTTAGGCTTCTTTGTAATAAGCAAACAAAAGAGTTTATATACCTCCGATCGGAGATGCATCGAAGTCGAGATTGCAACAGGTAATCTTTATTTTGAGGGAGTAAATGCTTCCTTTCCCGCCTTCGAGAACTAATGTTTCGGTGCTTCTGCTGCAGAGAAAAACGGAAGTGTTGGAACTGCTTTGGGGAGAAGTCGGACAAGTCAATTCCGAATGCAATGTGTTGAAGGCGCATATAGGTGCTCATGCAGTGGCCCTGTGGAATGCCTTGGCTAAGGCTTCTGCCCTCGAGGTACAACTTTGCAATTCTCGAGAAAATAGCTCGATTCAGTCGAGCAAGATTTCTAGGCTCGAGAGTGATCTTTTGAAGATGAAGGTCGAGGTCGTGGACGCCCGGGCTGAAGTTGAAGAAGTTCGAGCAAAGGCCAATAAGAAAGTGGTCGTTTATTTGAAAGATGTTGCTAATGCTCGGGCTGAGCTGAGGGGAGCCTTTGACAGAGAGAAAAGGGGAAATGAGTATGCCCGATGTAGGTTCAGGAGGGAGACCCTCGAAGAGATTCATGCTAGGGGCTTTGATCTCTCGGAATAGATAAAGCAGGCCAAGGCGGATGAGATCGACGCCAAGTGTTTTCCTTTCTTCTAGTGCCGATGTCGATATATGAAGGCCGCTGAGGGAGATGGTCCCTAGAGCAGACTAGGTTTTTCTTTCTTTTCCTTTGTAAAAACTCCTGTGGGAGCATTGTAAATGTATATTTGTAATACACATATATATAAAAAATTCTTTGGTATTTATGATTTGCTTGTCGATAATTAGCCCGATGAATTGGACTTCGAAATGAAACCCTTGGGGGTTATAAATTGGCCCTGAGGTTTTTTAGGCTGGCCTGTGAGCTCTTACGCATTGGGTCGGTACGCCCTTTGATATAGCTGGCGCTTGGGCTCTTACGCATTAGGCCCTTAGGCGCTTTAGTTAACCATTTCAGCCTCAGTCTTCGAGTTGGGTTTCGACTCGAGCTCATCGAACCTTAGGTTTTCTAAATCGGCCCTGAGGCTCTTTAGGCTGGCGCTTAGGCTCTTACGTATTTAGTCGGTACGACCTTTAATGTGGCTGGCGACTTGGTCTCTTACACATTGGATCAGTACAACCTTTAATGTGGCTGGTGACATGGGCTCTTACGCATTGGGTCGGTACAACCTTTAACCGGTTCTTTTCGAAGTTTTTTTTTATGTAATTGGAGGCCTATGATTTTTTGGCAACAGTCGGACCTCTCTAAGTTGCGTTAGTTTGGATAGAGCCTTATGACGGTGGTCATGGTATTTGGGTGTAGCCGTTTAGTCCTCGAGTGAGATAACCTCAGCGTCTATATCTAGGGTATGCCTTTTTAGGGGCCTTACAAGATCAAATATATATCCTTGACTTTGATATCAGGATTATGCCTTTTTAAGGTCTTAAAAATTTGTACATTTCTTGCTTGAGGTCTTACAAATTTGATGTTGCCTCGTGGAGGGCTTACATTGGTGCCTCATGGAGGGCTTATGAGCTCGAAGTTATCGGCCCTGAGGTCTTATAGCTTCGAGTTTTTGATGACTCGATGGGGTGACTGTCAAGGACAGTCCCCGAGTCCAGGTTATGCCTTTTTTAAGGTCTTACAAATTTGACGTTACCTCGTTGAGGGCTTATAATTTTGAGCATGCCTTGTTGAGGTCTTAGATTGTTGATATTGCCTCATGCAGGGCTAATATTGTTGATATTGCCTCATGCAGGGCTTATGTTGTTGATATTGCCTCATGGAGGGCTTACATTGGTGCCTCATGGAGGGCTTATGCACTTGAAGTTGCCAGATTGAGGTCTTATGGTTTCAAGTTAGATAGCTTGAGGAGCCGACTGTCGAGTATAGTACAGTTTTGTTGTTCCCTCGTGGAGGGCTTACATTGGTGCCTCATGAAGGGCTTATGAACTCGAAGTGGCCGGCCTTGAGGTCTTATGGGTTCGAGGTTTTGGTGACTTGATGGGGTGACTGTCGAGGACAGTCCCCGAGTCACGGTTATGCCTTTTTTAAGGTCTTACAATTTTGACGTTGCCTCATTGAGGGCTTATAGATGCCATATTGCCTCATGCAGGGCTTATATTGGTGCCTCATGGAGGGCTTATGAACTCGAAGTTTCCTTCCCTAAGGTCTTACGGTCTCGAATTTTTTGTGTCAGTCCCCGAGTGTTTGGTAAATTTCTAGCCCTGAGGCCGTTTCTTGTGAAAATAATAACTTTCTTTGACGCACGAAGTGATGATAAAAGATTCTCCTCCGATTACTTGGTACAAGTATACATTTTTTCATAATCGAGGGTTCCATTATTCTATATAGACACGGTTCATTCGACCGTTTGGTCCTATTCATTGTTCTCCTGTCGAGACCCTTTTTGGCATATTTCAGTTTCTTCGAGGAGGTGATCTCCTGGGGGGATGCCCCTCAATATTTGAGGTTGATCAAAGAGAACCCTTAAATACATGATGAGTTCTCCTTAGGTAGCATATGAATGTTTCCTCGTTAAACATCTCGTCGGCAAAAAACCATTTGGGATAAAAAAAAAAGAGCACAACGCATGCTTTAAAACCTAAGGCCTTCAAGCTGGAGGGTGCTTCGATTCCTTTCAATCGAACACCTGCACATAGGTTAGTGTAAAATGTGAAGGAAAGAGGGATAAGGTTGTACCTTAACTGTGGTGGCGTTCAAGCCTCGATATTCTTCAGTTACTCGTTCCGAGGACGCGACACGGTCCTTTATTTGTTCATCCGAGGATGCAATTTTGTGATTGTTACTTGGCTAATTTCTTGTTCTTTGTCTCCTTCGATGTAGAAGGCACCGATGTTGGTGCCACATCATGTACTGCGAACATATCTTTTGCGGCGTGTTGCTCTCCGTAAATTGTTTTTACTCCATCCTTCGTAGGAAACTTCATCATTTGATGCAGGGTTGATGGCACCGCCCATATACTGCATATCCATGGCCTTCCAAGCAATGCATTGTATCTCATGTCACCTTCGATGACATGAAACTTGGTATTTTGAATTGTACCAGCCACGCTGACCAAGAAGATGATTTGCCACTACTAGAAAATAGGCCTATGGCAACAGTTATTTTAGCAACGGTTCAAAAATCGTTGCCATAGAACATATATGGTAACTGTTACAACCGTTACAATAGCATTTAGGTGATATCAACACACTTTAACTATACAACCGTTGGAATTGTATAAAAATCATTGCCATAGAGTCATCTGACGACGTACATATAAACTGTCCCAATAATACAATCTAGTGGAATGTTGTTTTAGTAAAAATATCTATTGGAACGTTTATTTTTTTCCCTCTTTATTTTCCCCCTGAATTTTGTTAACCCGCAAAAATAACCCCTATTTATTTATTTTTTAATAATTTTAATAACCTAAATATTAAATAAAAAATTAAAACTTTTTTGTTAATGTATATACCCTCAATGTAACGCCGATACACCCAACGCATTCCCTTCTTCTTCACCGACCTACGTTTCTCTCCAAAATTCTTGTTCTTCCTCTCCAAAATCGCCGATACCCTCATCTCTCTCTCCCTCTCTAAAAACTCTGATACCCCCATCTTTCTCTATGATGCCCTGAGAAACCCTCAATCCTCTTTTAATTTAGAGTTTTTGAGGATTAATTTGATTAAGTGCAAAAAGAATTGGAGAAACTAAGGTTTTGTGCAAAGGGTTTTGTAACCTTTGAAGTGCTTAGGTCAAATTGTTGTGTAAAGGTTACAAACGAAGGATCGGAGAAACAATTTGAAGACCCAAATACTAAGGTAATAAGATTTTTTTTTGCTCTCTTTGCACTTTCTGGCTCTTAATCGAGAAATTTGGTCTTATTTTTGGGTTTTCTTATGTTTTTTCAGTTGAATTAGGGATTTTGTGTGAATTTTCAGCTACCTTTTTTTTGTGCTAAAATCTGTGTTTGATGTATTTGAGTTTTGTGTCAATGCCGAGTTTTGTTGATTTCAGGACTTACACACTATTTGTGTGAATGCCGAGTTCTGTCAAGATTGATGATTTCTTTTCCTTTGATGAATTCTAATTTTGTTAATGATGGGAAATATCTATTATACAAGCAGTATACCAAAAGTTAGAGAACCTAAAAAATAATGAAATTAAAATAAAGACAAGGAAAAGAATTGGAAGTTAAACTTGATGGGTTGGAAGTTCAACTTGATGGGTTTTCTATTTTCTGGATTTAAGATCCTACTAAATTTGTGACCAAAATATAATTAAGTAAGAAGAATTTCTTCATTTGTAAATAAAATATTGATGGGAAAAAATAAGATAAAACAAAAGAAAGGAAGATATCAACTACTACTACATAAATGACAGAAAAGGTAGAAAGTTGATAGTATATGTGAACAACAGTACATTGAAATGAATGTTGTTTGTGAAGAGTGAATATTCTATGCGTGTTTAATTTGTTGCCATTTGCCTGTGCCTTTGCTTAGCATTCTTTCAATACTGCCAACAGGTAATAATAATACTATAATCTCTCATAAATATTTTCAAAAACAAAATGAAGTTAATTATATTCTCATAGCTAGTAGCATCCCTTTGTCTGTATTGATATATGACCGTCTCAAATAAATATAAGAACAACATCAAATCTCCATGGAACAACCTTATCCATAGGGAAATGACCAAGTAGAAAATTAACACAAAGCAACCCACAATATAACTTTGAAATAAACAAACATATAAGTTCAATCATATCACAAGTCTCATTTCAGAAGATAATACGATGTTACGCCGGTCATAGATATCTCTAGTCTTTTCTTTCCTTATTGTTCTCCATGTAAAATGAGTGCTCAATATGTTGGTGTGTGTGTTTTTTGCCACTGTTTTCTATATTGCCTTTCTCATTTTGGCGCTTTACTATGTCGGCTTTTTTGTCTAGTAGAGTCTGTTGAACAACTTGGCTGACTAATTACCTAGCCATACAATGTCTTTTAGATTGTTAAAGAGTATGTGTTATTTGGAGCTGCTTAAAACATTTAAGTAAGAATGCTAAAGTTGGAGTTGTTAAGTATTTTAGATTGTGCCAAAGGAAAAGAACTCAGCAACAGTCTGCATAATGTTCGAACTTAAATTAGAAGTAGATTAGAATAGCTGGTCACTTTATATTAACTATCCTTCTCTTTGTACTAGTCCTTTTTTAGAGTGTTATTGTCCACATATCGAGTGACAAGTATGGTTGGTTGATATTTCTGATATTTGGTTCTTTTTCTGATATTTTTCTGAACAGGATAAGCAAATGAGAAACAATTCTTTTATTAAATATCTGAATATAGAATGAGTTTAAACCCTGTACCCTTCCCCTTCAAGATGGACATAAGAAATAATATAAATTCAACACCAAAAGAAATCAGAAAAAAGACCATAAAGAACTGATTGTTTGCGGGTTCCATATTCAATAAACCAATATTCTTATTCAAAATGCTAATAGATGTCCTCGTGAATTCTTCAGAACTCTTGGTAATTATAATGAGGAAATCTACTTTAGGTGCACAAAGTAAGCAACTAGTCGTCCAGCAATAGTGGAAACTTCTAACACCAGAAGCATGTTTAGATTTGCATAGGTTCTCCAGAAAGAAAGCTCGAAGGAGACAAAGTACCAAATAGCCACACGGAGATCTTATCCTTTAGGTGTCAAATTTTCATTTCATACAGAAAAGTGAATTGTGTAATTAACTTTGCAATCTCACAGTCTTAATTGAATAATTTTTTTTCACAATTCCTTATCCTACGTCTGTTTTCGCATTGTATAGTTTTTCTAAAAACCTAGATTCTTTGTTTTTTACCTCCAAGTATTGCTTTCTTGATTCCTTGATCTTGCTTACCTTGAATACTAATTTCGGTGATTTGAATATATTATATAGGATATCCATGGATTATGGTGATAAAAGTTGGGTGAATGAGTATATAAGTGGAGTGAATAATTTTCCTTTAATATTGTTAAGATTAAGTGCTTTTCAACTAAATAAAGGATTAATGAGATCCTGAACTTAACCTATCGCTGATTATTCTGCATAGAAAATTGACATTCTAGCAGATTGTTCATCCATTTCAATGTAGCCAACTTAATTGATTTTCTCATACCACAAGCCATCTTGGACATTAAAACTACAAGCGACATGCCTTTCATTTTTCATGTCAATGGTTTTTTTTGTTGGCATAGCACAGGCATCCCATCCTTTACTGTTGTCATGTCAACAATATACTTATGGTAAAAAAATAAGTAACAACACACTGAAATCAGTAGTGCTCAATACAGATAGGAAGCCGCGCCAGCACTGAAAGTTGGTTTTAATAAGGGATGAAGATGTTACCCTTGTCAATAGCAAATAAGAAATGGAATGTCGAATTTTAATGCCTAGCTGACTCTCATCTTTCCTTTCCTTAACAATTTATGTCCTCTTCACAAAATTGTCATATTAGAAAGCAGATCTTGTATAGTGGGTGTACTTTTGCTTCACATTATGGAAGTCCAATCACTTGGTGGTCAGAAGATATAATGGCCTGGCTGAAGGTACAAATAACTGAAATGAGAGAATCATATTCTCACTTTAAGGTTATACAAGGCATTCTTTTGTAGTAGCTATTTAGTTGTAGTCTGCTTCCGAGAAGAATGAAAAGTTCTTGTAAGGTACAGAGATCATTGTGTATAATGAATATACCAGTGCTTGCTTCTTTCACTTATTTGTTGGTTTACCAGTTATCCTTGGGCAAGTCTTTGTCCACTGAGATTCAAGTCCCCTCCCTTGGATTAAGTTCACCATCTCCTCGTCCTAACATACAAGTCGACCATCGGTCACAAGTCGAAAAGGAAGTTCCATTTGGAAGACTAACATTGAGCTTTTTCACGCAAGAAATGTTGCTTAGGACCTGATTTTGTCAATCTTTGCTATTGTCATCGTAAAATTCCCCTTATCAATCTATGCTTGATTATTTGCAGAAAACGTATGAAACCAATATTGAGAATCGAAAAAAGTTGAAGCATCCACACACTGCTGGCAAAAGAAGTTTTGCTCGAATCATCAAGGTTTGATTTTTTCTCTTTTTTTTCTTAAAGTATGAACTTGATAACTTTGCATTAAAAGATTATTATACCAGTTTTCATGTTACTAGGAAAAAACGAAGGAAATGGTTGATACTTCGGATACTCTATCAAGTAAGGAAATCTTTGTGGCTACAAGAAAAAGAAATGGTCGAGTATACAAAGGCTATTATGAGAATTCAATTAGTAAAACTGTAAGAAATTTCTAATTTAAAGTTTGTCGTGATTATTTATTTGTTTTTAATTATCGACTTAGTTTTATTTACTTAAACTTTGTTCTCTTGCATTTAGTTTGTAGGCTGAAATGTAGAGAATACAATCAACTCAAGAAAGTGGAGATGGCAGTGATTCAGTTAGCGCGTTTGCATCAGTCATGGAACCTGAGTACCTAGGTCGGGTAAGATTGTATGGACGAGGAGTTATCAACACTGTCTTAAAAACGAAAAAAGAGATTTTGGATCCTCTGTAAATGCTACTGATGAGAGAGTGGAACAAAAAATGGAGGAAATGGATTTAAGGACCCGTAAAATTACATGGCAAAAAAAAAATGCCAAAATAGGTGCCCTTGATGTTATAACTGTAGAAATTCTTAAAACGGATCCTTTTTGAGTAAAAAGTACCCCTGGACTTAAAAGATATAATTTTCCAGAATTGCGCAGGTCTGCGATCCACTATGCGATCACAGATCAGGTATGCGGACCGCATAGTGGTCGCATACCTGGACAGTTTGTTGTCCATTTTGAGGATAGCTATGTGGCCTAGAATGCGATCTCATTTCACGAATGCGGGCCGCATAGTTGTCGCATTCTTGCACCTTGACTTTTGTGGAGTTATGCAACGCACTATGCGATCGCATAACAAGTATGCGGACCGCCTAGTGGTCGCATGCCTGGGCAGTCTACTTTTCTTTTTGGCCCATTTGAGAGCCAATTATGCGACCGGAATGCGGACCGCACCACATTTCTTCTTCTGGACTTTAAATTTCTAATTTCATACCCGACCCCCAGTTCATTAAAACACCTCCCCCTTTCATTTTAAGCTCATTTTCTGATAAATTAGAGAGAGGAGAGAGTGGGTTCTAGAGAGAGATAGTCCAACTTCATCCAATTTGTTCCTCCAACACTACTCAGACCTGGAATTAATCAAGTAGGGAAATATTTTCTTCACTACAAGAGGTAAGCTCCTACCCCGTCAACCTACAGATTTTCGTTAAAATGAAACATGATTAGGTGAATTCATGAAGAAAAAGGTAGGAGGCTAGCATGCATGTAACCAACTAATCATAATCTAGTAAAAGGAAATAGGTTAGAGTAATCTTTCACTAAAAAGAGGCCATTTAATCTAAAAGAACACTTAGTGTTTGATAGAATGATCGAGTGAATTCAAGACATGATCATTGTTCCTAACTTAAGTTAAATTATGCCACATTGTGAACAAGATTGAAGTTTCTAGAAGGTCCGGTGAATTGTGGTAGAAATTAAGAAAAAATACCAAATCAAGGTATGTATGGCTAACTTTAATCTTTGTAGAGTTACCTTGTTGGTGTCCGAGTACACGGTATGAAATTCTTGCTTGAGAATATGTGAATTGTTTGTCCTGCTATGCCGATTTTGTACGAATTCATTCTCTGATTTTCTTAAGTCAATTACCATGCTAATTGAGATTCTGAAGGGTGATTCTTTGTGCTTATCCTACCATGTGTAAAGCTCGTTAAATGTTGAATACATCGGTATGAGAGGATGTGCTGCAAAACGAAATAAATGATAATAAAATAAAGTGTTGAATGTATCCAAGTGCTAAATGCAGTTTAGTAAATAATAAAAGTAAATATGGGCTGATTTTATTGAGTTAAATGATTGTGGCAACGCCATATATGAATTGATGACTGGTAAGGATCATTGTGCCTTGATTTCACATAGTTGTTGGTTGATAGGAACTTATGTTCTTCATGATAAAGATCTTTGTGATGTAATTGTTGGTGATTGTTGTTATGAAATGGGAACGTATGGTGGGATTGGGTTGCGCGCCGTAACACAAGGTAATAAGGGTGAAATGAGAATGTACGGTGGGATCGAGTTGCACGCCACAACACGAAGTAATAAGGGTGAGGTGAGAATGTACGGTGGGATCGGGTTGCACGCTGCAACACGAGGTAATAAGGGTGGAGAGGTAATACAGGTGAAATGAGAATGTACGGTGGGATCGGGTTGCGCGCTGCAACACGAAGTAATAGGGGTGGAGAGGTAATAAGGGTGAGGTGAGAATGTACGGTGGGATCGGGTTGCGCGCCGCAACAGATGAGAAATTGAAACAAGTAACTGGAAATCTTCATTTGTGATTTTCTGTATACTTATGTGATACTTATGTGGTTACCCTAACTGCTTTCTAATTGTGTATTGTTTGATTCTACTTGGAATAAACTTGGTTAATACATGCTAGTACTATTCAATAGTACAATAGTACTAACGTCCCTTTTGCCGGGGGCGCTACATCTTTTATATGGATGTAGGTGGTTCCACAGCAGGTAGCTCAGACTGCCGATAGTGGTGTTTCCCCTTTGTACCTTCAGCAGATCCGGTGAGCCCCACTTCCTCTCGGGGCCATGTGTAGTCTACATCATCTTTTTGTATATGTTATGTCTTTTAAGGTATAGCCGGGGCCTTGTTGTCGGCAAGTATTTTGTAAACCCTTAGTACTCTTAGAGGCTCCGTAGACATGATGTGGGTTGTACATATATGTATTTGGGCGGTAAATGTGTTCACTAGTAATCGTGGTTCTAATCGGAATTATTGTATGTTTTGTGATTATCAAATGTGGAAATGATAAAGGATAATATGAACCCAAGTAGTAGATTCATGCTTAAGCTCTAAATTGCTATTTCAAGTGGAATAATGTATATTATAAGCACGGGGTGATGCGTTGGGTAGGAAAGGCAATCCAGGTCCGCTTGACCGGGAACATCCGATTGGGCGACGGTCTTGCCCCTCGGTTTTGGGGGGTGACAAACTTGGTATCAGAGCCTAAGGTTTTAAAAGTATCCTAGGACATCTCGGAGCCGTGCCTAGTAGAGCCCTTCTTATCAGTGTGTTGTCGACCACATCTATAATTAGGGGGTTGCATGGAGATTTTGGAAAATACCCTTTCATTGTTACTCTATATCGTGCGATGAAGTGGAAGGTGAAAACATCTTTATCTAACCCGTGCATTTTCCAATTTTCAGTACATGGCACACAAGAAGAGAGCCCGACTCGTCCAGAGGCCAATGCCACCCAAGGAGTGGCCATGAACTATTTATCTGATGGTGCGGTGAGAATGATTCCCCGACCCTGAACCTGCCTAACTCTTCCATCCCAGGCCAGGATATTCCTATTCCTGCTCCAGCGGAGGGTGCTACAGTCCCTCCTGCTAATGTTCCTGATTATTCTTTAGTCCCAGCCTCCGGTCCTGGTATTTCTAATGGGGACCTCAGAGGAGCTATTCAGATGTTGAGTTAGCTAGTGGCCTCCCAGGCCCAAAAATCACATGCTGCACCTGCATCCTCTAGCGAGCAAGGGGACTCTTCAGGTTCTAGGGTCAACCAATTTCTGCAGTTATCCCCTCCAGAGTTCACAGGCACCAACCCAGAGGCTGATCCTCAGGAGTTCATTGATGAGATGTGCAAGACTCTCTGGGTTATGAAATATACAGAGACCGAGGGGGTTGAGTTGGCCTCTTATCAGTTAAAGGGAGCAGCGTATTCGTGGTTTGAGATGTGGGAGGGGTCACATGGGGAGGAGAACCCTCCGGCGAAGTGGGATGAGTTTGTTGATGCCTTCATGGATCATTTATTGCCTCCAAGACTATGGCAGCCTGTGTTACGGAGTTCGAGGTCCTTAAGTAGAGCAACATGAGTGTGTGGGAGTACCACATGGAGTTCGTGCGCTTGTCCAAATATGCCATCCACATGATGCTGACTATGGAGGCCAGAGTTCGACGGTTTGTTCAGGGCCTTGGTCCCTTGGTTGTTAATGAAGCTTCTACAGCTGCCTTGCATTCGGATATGAATTATGGGGAGATCGTAAGTATTCGCCCAAGCCACAGAGGCTCGGAAGTTGAAGATAAGAATGGAGAGGGAGAGTAGTAGTAGGGCTCGGTCAGCGGGCAACCCTGGTAGTTCAGTTGGAAGAGGGAGATCAGTCCTTGGGAAAGGGTCATCAGGGCCATCCCAGTCCTATGCTTAGTCCTCAGCCAGTGCCCCGTCATCAGGGCACAGTTATCAGCAAGAGGGGTCACTTTGGACCCGGTTTAGATAGCAGGAGGTTCCGTCAGTTGGGTCGTGCAGGTGGGAGGTTCCAGCAGCAGCGGAGGTTCCCATGCACTAAGTGTGGGAGGTCTCATTCTAAGCCTTGTTACTTGGATATACCGGTGTGCTATATATGTGGAGAGAGAGGCCATATCCAGCGAGACTGCCACGCACCCAGTTAGGGTACGGGTAGGGGTACTGCTCAGCCATCCAGCTCTTCAGCCGCTACATCTTCAGCACGCCCTCCAGCTCCAGCAGGGCGCGGTACAGTTAGGGGTGGAACACGGGGTCGAGGAGGACCCAGTCGATTCTAGATTTGAGTGGTCTCCAGAATGTGGAGGCTTCTCCAGATGTTGTCACAGGTATTCTGACTGTTCAGTCACATGATGTTTATGCTCTTATTGATCCTGGGTCTTCTTTTTCATATGTTACTCCATTTATTGCTTCAAGTGTTGGGATAGAACTCGAACAGCTTCACGAGCCATTCTCTGTGTCAACTCCGGTTGGTGATTCTATTACGGCCGTGCGAGTCTATAGAAATTGTGTTGTCATGGTGCGTGGTCGGGATACCACGGCCGATCTTATTGACTTAGAAATGGTAGATTTTGATGTAATTATGGGGATGGATTGGCTTTATTGGTGCTTCGCTAAACTCGACTGCCGAACCAGGATTATGAGGCTTGAGTTTCCTAATGAATCAGTTATCGAGTGGGAGAGGAATAATGTTGTGCCAAGAGGTAGATTTATTTCCTACCTTAAAGCCTCAAAGATGATCACAAAAGGGTACATCTACCATTTGGTCCGGGTTGCGGACACCACTTCAGGGGTGCCTGCTCCCGAATCAGTGCCTGTTGTGAATGAATTTCTTGAAGTATTTCCGGACGAGCTTCTTGGGATCCCACCATATAGAGATATCGATTTCGTGATTGATGTACTGCCAGGTACGCAGCCAATATCTATTCCACCTTACCGAATGGCGCTAGCAGAATTGAGAGAGATAAAAGAGCAATTGACAGATCTACTAGAAAAGGGTTTCATATGGCCAGATGTGTCACCTTGGGGCGCACCAGTTATTTTTGTCAGAAAGAAAGACGGATCGCTTCGGATGTGTATTGATTATCGGCAGCTCAACAAGGTCACCATAAAAAACAAATACACATTGCCTCGGATAGATGATTTGTTCGATCAGTTGCAAGGTGCTAGGTTCTTCTCAAAGATTGATTTGCGGTCCAGCTATCACCAGTTAAGGATCAGGGAGCAGTATATTCCTAAGACTGCCTTCACGACTCGATATGAGCACTTTGAATTTCTGGTAATGTCTTTTGGGCTAACCAACGCCCCAACAACTTTTATGGATCTTATGAATTGGGTTTTCAAACCGTTTCTTGACTCCTTTGTGATTGTCTTCATTGACGATATCCTTGTTTATTCGCGAAGCCAGGAAGACCATGCTACTCACCTCAGGTAGTTTTGCGGACTCTTCATCAGCACAAGTTGTATGCAAAGTTTTCAAAATGCAAATTTTGGCTAGAATCAGTCGCCTTTTTGGGCCATAATGTTCCCAGGGAAGGAATTCTGGTTGATCCCCAAAATAATGCAGCGGTAAAGGATTGACCTAGGGCAACGACCAAGACAAAGATTCACAGTTTCTTGGGTTTGGCTGGGTATTATCGGAGGTTCGTGGAGGGATTCTCTACCCTCGCCTCCCCATTGACTAAGCTGACGCGGAAGGCGGTTAAGTTTCAGTGGTCCGATGCTTGTGAAAAGAGTTTTTAGGAATTGAAATTGAGATTGACTACGGTGCCGGTGTTGACTTTTCCGGAGGGTACAAAAGGATTTGTGGTTTATTGTGATGCTTCAAGGATTGGTTTGGGGTGTGTGTTGATGTAGTGCAGGAAGGTTATAGCGCATGCTTCTAGACAGCTCAAGAATCACGAGAAGAATTATCCGACGCATGATTTGGAGCTCACAGCGGTTGTGTTCGCATTAAAAATCTGGCGGTATTATCTTTATGGGGTCCATGTGGACGTGTTCTCAGACCACAAGAGTCTCCAATATTTATTCAAACTAAAGGAGTTGAACTTAAGGGAGCGGAGGTGGTTAGAGTTTCTCAAGGATTATGATATGAATATTTTGTACCATCCAGGGAAGGCGAATGTGGTAGCCGACGCTCTTAGTCAGAAATCCATGGGTAGCTTGGCTCATTTGGAAGCAGATCAGAGGCCTTTGGCTTGGGAGGTTTATCAGTTGACTAGTTTGGGGCTCTGTCTTTCGACCTCAGACGAAGGAGATGTCGTGGTGCGTAATGGAGCAGAATCTTCGCATTTAACGGAAATCAAGGAAAAACAATTCAGGGATCCAGCATTAGTACAGTTGAGAGAGGCAATTCTGAATCATAAGACTGCAACATTTTCACTCGTCGATGATGACGGTGTTTTGCTGTGCCAAGGGGGGCTATGTCTTTCGGACGTGGATGATCTTCGGCAGAGGGTAATGGCAAAGGCTCACAATTCCAGGTATTCAGTACACCCAGGTTCTACGAAGATGTATCATGATCTCAAGGAGATTTATTGGTGGAATGGTATGAAGAGGTGTGTGGCGTACTTTGTGGCTAGGTGTCCGAATTGTCAGCAGGTTAATGACGTGAATCAGAGGCCCGATGGGTTGATACAACTTATGGAAATACCAATGTGGAAATGAGAGATGATCAATATGGACTTTGTGGTGGGGTTACCTCGCACTCCACGTAGGTTCGACTCAGTTTGGGTAATAGTGGATCGGCTCACGAAATCAGCTCACTTCTTGCCAGTCAAGTCCACCGATACTGCAGAACAGTACGCTTAGTTATATATCAAGGAAATAGTTAGGCTCCATGGAACTCCAGTATTTATTATCTCGGATCGAGGGGCCCAGTTCACAGCTAACTTTTGGAAGAAATTTCAGCAAGGTTTGGGTACGCAGGTAAATCTCAGCACAGCCTTCTATCCACTGACTGATAGGCAGGCAGAGCGGACCATTCAGACACTTGAAGATATGTTACGGTCTTGTGTATTAGATTTCAACGATAACTGTGACGATCACTTGCCGCTTATAGAATTTTATTATAATAATAGTTTCCATGCTAGTATTCAGATGGCCCCATTTGAGGCGTTGTACGGAAGGAGGTGTAGGTCTCCGATTGGATGGTTCGAGGTTGGCGAGGCGGAACTATTAGGACCGGATCTTGTGCACCAAGCTATGGAAAAAGTTAAGGTCATTCAGGAAAGGATGAAAGTGGATGATTAAGGTCATTCTTCATGGAGTCTCCCATGAAAGTAGTAATGCGGTTTGGGAAGAAAGGGAAATTGAGCCCAAGGTATGTCGGGCCTATAGGATTGCTCAAAGGATAGGACGAGTGGCTTATAGGCTGGATTGCCCCCTAAAAAGTCATTAGTGCACCCAGTGTTTCATGTGTCCATGTTGAAGAAGGTGATTGGGGATCCATCCGCCATTGTGCCGGTTGAGACGGTTGAAATTAATGAAGGATTGTCATATGAAGAGGTTGCAGTTTCTATTCTTGATAGGCAAGTCCGTAGATTGAGGAACAAAGAGATTGCTTCTGTTAAAGTATTATGGCGGAGTCAACAAGTTGAAGAAGACACATGGGAAGCGGAAAATGAAATGAAAGAGAAATATCCCCACTTGTTTGAATAAGTCCGGTAGCGGTTTTGAATGTTGTCTTTCCTACGCAATTATATATTGTGTTAAATTTTGTGCAAGAACACTCCACTCCCCTAATTACCCTACTATGGTGACTTCTCAAACTTTGTGCCATAAATGTATATATTGTTGTAGTTAATTGGATTATGTGCAACTATTGAAATAGCTGAATTATGTGCAACTCATTGTAATAGTTGAATTATGTGCAAGTTTGTGGAGTTAGCCGAACTATATGAGGCTTGTGGAAGTAATTGAATTTCATGTAGCTTGTTGAAATGATCAGATTATGTAGAAGTTGATAGAGTAACTAGTAATCGGTGGAATTTGTTAAACATGTGTTTCGGTGGCTCTCTGACAGGTAGATAGGCCTAATTACAAAGGAAACTCTGGCGAAATTCTCAGAAAATACCGGAGTTAGTAAAAATTTGGGGGTTGGCTTATTTTGTGTTTTTCCTACTCTAGTGATTCCCCGATCCTCATTTGAGGACGCATGATTTTAAGTGGGGGAGAATGCAAAGACCCATAAATTACATGGCAAAAAAAACATGCCCAAATAGGTCCTCATGTTGTTATATCTGTAGAAATTCTTAAAACGGACCCTTTTGGAGTAAAAAGTACCCCGAGACTTAAAAGATATAATTTTCCAGAATTTTGCAGGTCTGCGATCGCAGATCAGGTATGCGGGCAACATAGTGGTCGCATACCTGGACAGTTTGCTGTCCATTTTGAGGACAACTATGAAGCCTAGAATGCAATCGCACTTCACAAATGCGGGCCGCATAGTTGTCGCATTCTTGGACCTTTACTTTTGTGGAGGGAGTTATGCGTTGCACTATGCGATTGCATAACAGATATGCGAACCGCATAGTGGTCGCATACCTGGGCAGTCTACTTTTCTTTTTGGCCCATTTTTGGGCCAATTATGCGACCGGAATGCGGACAACATAGCAGGAATGCGATCGCATTCCTGACCGCATTTCTGCTTCGGGACTGTTAAATTTCTAATTTCATACCCGACCCCCAGTTCATTAAAACACCCCCCCCCCTTTCATTTTAAGCTCATTTTTGATAAATTAAATAGAGGAGAGAGTGGGTTATAGAGAGAGAGAGAGTCCAACTTCATCCAATTTGTTCCTTCAACACTACTCAGACCTGGAATTGATCAAGTAGGGCACCATTTTCTTCACTACAAGAGGTAAGCTCCTACCCCATCAACCTACAGATTTTTGTTAAAATGAAACATGGTTAGGTGAATTCATGAAGANGTCATGTTCATTGAACTACGTCCGACCTGATTCCGAAAGGATATGTAGGCAGCCTCACCCTAGGGTTCGATCACACTAAAACAAAAATCCACATTTCTCAGTATTCAAAGAAACTGGGGCATGATTTTATTTTATTTTTCGACGGTTTTTTTCCGTCAAAATGGTTCCAAAAGTTGTAATTCGGTTCAGTAGTTCTTTTTACCTTTCCATTTTAAGACCTTCTGATCAACTTTCGAGAATGCTAAGTTGGTATATTACGGTGATGCCTCGGCCATTTTAAAGAAAATAAAAATAAAATGAGAGAGTCTTATTGGTGAAAACCTTCACGGGCACTATAAGATGATAGTGAGTTGAGAGAAAGACAAATGAGAGAGTCTTATTGGTGAAAACCCTCACGGGCACTATAAGGCGATAATGAGTTGAAAGAAAGGCAAATGAGAGTGGTCAATCGGTGAAAACCCACAAAGGGCATCGTTGATCGATTAAGGTCTTCATATATCATAGCCCAAGCATGGTTAAGACAAAGAACTCGGTTTCAAGGTGAAGTTTACAACAGATTTTGAGAATTAGATAGTTCATACGGATCGGGCATCCAGTCCGAAATGCATGTCATGTTCATTGAAGTCAGCATATTCCTCTAGATAAGTCCGTTCTATTTTTTTTCTTTGAAAGGTACACTTCTTGATTAAGTTGTAATACCTATTAGTTCACTTTTGTCTTCTTTCGTACTATTCTTTTTGAGTCCTCTTCAGTCTAATTTTGTCAAAGCAAAGCAAAGAAAAGGCCACAAAATTAGTTACAGATTCCCTGTTATACGAAGCAAAAATTTCTGGGCATGGACATGCATGGGCAAAGGCATAAAGCCATCTTTAATTTTTCCTGACGAGCAAAAGGCTTGACGAACTGAACGATGTGTCAAGGGTCGACAAAATTTACTCTGGTGAAAGTTGTTCTGGAGCAAGTTTGTTTGCACCATAAACAGAAATGTTGATAGGCACAAAATACTCATGTTTTGATGTTGAGAAAGAAGATCTCCAGAAAGTAATGACAGAATCTCCCGGCAATTTGTACGACCATCGATGAAGTCAGTGTTTCTAACAAGTGTAATGGACGCAAGGTCAAGTCACTAAAGAAATCAAGGCCACAAACTGACCACCATTTTAAAACTAACAAATTTTTCTTTGTTCAGAACAGGAACAGAACAATTTCAGGAAGCAGTTCGTGAAAAGACGAACACCACCAAGTGAAGTTCTCAAATCCTTAGTTTTCTTCTAATATACAAGTAATCATGTTATTCTTAGTTTTATTATAGAGAATCAATACCCTATCTTCAACACAGGGTACCACATCCCCTGGTCACATTATTTTTTGTCTACATAGGGCACGACATTCCCTAGTAGAATCTCATTGAGCCATGAGCCTCACCCTATCGTCAACACAGGGTACTACATCCCCTGGCTGCATTTCTTATATTTAACATAGGGTACTACATCCCCTAGTTTCATTCCTATTTGCCTACATAGGGTACGACACTCCC
>ML331675.1:0-32572 GCA_005239505.1 Nicotiana paniculata
AATACAACACTCGGACAATTTCCATATCCAGGGAAGATCCATCCCTCTCATAAGATCAGCTTCAGACAAGATCGATGCCCAGGGAAGATCCATCACTCAATATCACTTCGGACAAGATCCATGCCCAGGGAAGATCTATCCCTCAATATCACTTCGGACAAGATCCATGCCCATGGAAGATCCATCCCTCAATATCACTGCGCTCACTGGGGGTGTAAAGCCTCCGAAGGGGCCCTAGTAGCCCAAGCGCCATATCAAGCCAACGAAGGCATGATTTAAATATCTCTGTAGTGTGCAGTCCATTCTCCTATCTGTCTCAATAACAGGCCCTCGGCCTCACTCAGTCATTACTCTTCAGTTTCACTCACATGGGTCACAAATGCCTCCATCAGCCCGAAACAATGATAAGTATGCATGTAATTAACAATATTGAGGCTGAGATATGAAATGATATGCTATAACAGGACTGAGTATATGACATCAAATAATCACAAAATGAGACAGCAAAATACGACCACTCATGTCTCAGCATTTCCGACGTGAAGCCTAGCATTTATACTTAACATGATTTCTAACATGTTCACAATTACCACATTAATAGAAACACAGATATCATCATGGAATGATCACTAAGCGGTGCCATGGGATAAGCCAGGCCACGATTACTCGGTGCACACCCTCACGCCCGTCACTTGGCATGTGCGTCACCTCAACAATAGTCATAAATCATTTAGCTCGGGGTTTCGAACCCTCAAAACCAAGTTTGGAAACGNGTTAGTTCAAAACCCAAAATTAGTCAAAACCCGATCCCCAGGCCCGCGTCCCGAAATTCAGAAATTTTTATACGAAACTGTTCTTCATCATCTCACGAGTCCGTATGTATAAAGAAAACTAAAGTCGGAGTTCGTTCGACCCCTCAAATAAATCCTAAAGGTCTCAAAATCTCTAGACCTAAACCCACCTTTTTCTACTGATTTTTGTGAAACTGATATTATGTTCTATAATCATCCATAATCGAGTTTTAAGGTCCAAAACACTTACCTACATGTAGAACAATGATTTCCCTCTTCAAAAATCGCCACCAAAGCTCTCTGTCCGTATAAGAATGGTGTAAAAAGGTTTAAGTCGTAGAGGGTTTCAATTTATACCTTCTGCCCAGGTGTTCTACACCTGCGGCCCCTAATTCGCACATGTGGGACCGCACCTGCGACTTTTCATTAAACGGCCCAACTACGCACCTGCGATCGACCTCCCACACCTGCGGCCTTGCAGGTGCGGCAACTTACTCGCACCTGCGGAAAATTTCTCACCCGGCCAATCTTCCGCATCTGCGGAGCTCTTCTCGCTCCTGCGAGCCCGCACCAGCGGTCAAACTTCCGCAGGTGCGGAAATCACTATGGGAAAACTTCAGCAGCTATTTGCTGCATTTTTTTAAACTCCGAATTTCCGTTAACCATCCGAGATCAATCCCGAGCCCCTCGGGACCCCAACCAAAGTTACCAACACATCATAATTGATTTTACAAACTTAGTTGCACTCTCAAAACACCAAAACTAACATCAAAACACCAAATTTACATTGGATTCAAGCCTAAGAACTTTGAAATTTCTAAAATCCACCAACGATGCTGAAACTATCCAAAACAACTCCGATTGACCTGAAATTTTGCAGACATATCCAAAATGACATTACGAACCTGTTCCAACTTTCGGAATTCCATTCCGACCCCGATATCCTATTTTCCACTGCCGACCGGAAATCACCAAAAACTAACTTTCGCCAATTCAAGCCTAATTCTACACCGGACATCACAAAAATATTCAGAACACACTCCTAAGTTCCAAATCACCTAACAAAACTATCCGAGCCATAAAATCTGCATTCCGAGGTCGTTTCCCAATAAGTCAACTCTCAATTGACTTTTCGTTTTCTAAGGCTATTTTTTAAGGACTAAGTGGCTAAACTCTCACTACAACCATTCTGATTTCAAGTCTACCAACTCTAACACATCAATAACAGTATAACCAACCTATGAAAAGTCAAGAATAGCAATAAAAATGCAAGTTCTACGTAACGACAGATCGGGTCATTACACCGAGCCCCGGGCCCACGTCTTGGAATTCTATAAAATTTGCATTACAAGAATCCTCATCCTTCCATGATTCCATACATACCAAGAACACCAAAATTGGACCACAATTGCCCACTCAAATCATCAAAAGAAATTTCCAATTCTCATGCACCTAACCTCCCCAATTTTGGGTTTAAATCCAACTAATTTCCGGTTTACTTACTCAGAAAACAACATAGAATCGAGTTATGAAGTCGAAAATCTTACCTCCATGTGATTCCCTTCAATTTTCTCTTCAATCCCTCTCAAAGAGATCCAAACCCGCTCAACAATGAAAGAAAAAAATGACTAAATTCGCAAAAATGGCCTTCTATAAAACACTGCCCAGATCATTAACTCACTGCGATCGCGGGACCATCCATGTGATCGCGAAGAACAAACTTACTGCCTCCAAATTTTACTCATTGCGATCGCACCATTCCCCACGCGATAGCGAAGCTTCGACTCCCTAACCTATGCGATCGCGTACCTAGTCACGCGGTCACGAAGAACAATTGCAACAACCTCACGCGCCCCCTTTTTCTTCTACGTGATCGCACAAGGAGCCACGCGACCGCACTGCTCAAGACTGGCCAACCTATGCGATCGCAAACCTTATTATGCAATCGCATAGAACAAATCTGTCTGCCTCAATCTTTACTCTACGCGATCGCGGGTGAACTCACGCGATCGCAATGAAGAAACCACTGCTGCTAAAACACCAGAAAACCGGCAATCTCCCAAGGACTAAAAGTGCCTGTTTGAGCATCCGAAATACACCAGAGGCCCCTGGGACCTCAAACAAACCTACCAACATAACCCATAACATCATTCAAACTTAGTCGAGCCTTCGAAACACCGAAAACAACGTAAAAACACCAAATTCACATCAAATTCAAGCCTATGAACATTGAAATTTCTAAATTTCACCAAGGATGCTAAAACCATCCAAAACACATACGATTGACCTGAAAATTTGCACACATATCCAAAATGACATAATGAACCTTCTCCAACTTCAAGAATTCCATTCCAACCCTGATAGCCTTTCCCCCGCTGACCAAAAATCGCCAAAAACTAACTTTCGCCAATTCAAGCCTAGAAGGACATCAAAACTTCATTCCGAACACACTCTTATGTCCCAAATCACCTAACGAAGCTATCCGAGCAATAAAATCTACATTTTGAGATTATTTACCAATAAGTCAACTCACAATTGACTTTTCCAACTATTAAGCCAATTTGAGAGACTAAGTGTCTCAATTCTCATCACGACCACTCTGAACCCGAACAAACCGACCCAATACAACATAAATAGGCTAAGCCACATATGATAAAGCAGAAACGGGGGAAACAGGGCTAATCTCACGGAACGACCGGCCGGTTCATTACACACACACTCGTCACCTCGTGTACACGGACTACAATCAACATAGAAGACTCAAATCCTAAGGGGAAATTCCCCCCCACAAGTTTAGGCAAGATACTTACCTCAAATAAGACACCCGGTACTCTAAAATGAACTTCTCGGATGAAAAGACCTCCAGACGGCTCAAATCAAATCAAAATAACTTCAAAATACAAATAAAACTCATAAGGAACTATTCCAGATCATAAAGTCTCAATCTTTATAAAAATCTAGAAATCGACCCAAAAGTCGACCCCAGGCCCGCACCTCGGAACCTGACAAAATTTATAGATATCCTAACACCCATTTAATTACGAGTCCAACCATACTAATTTCATCAAATTCTAATACCAAATCAATGTTCAAACCCAATTATTCTCTTTAGAAAAGTTTTGGATAAAAACCCTCAATTCTCCAATCAAAACATGGTTTAATTCAAAACAAGAACTTCGGTAACCATATTAAAATACAAAAATTATACTTAGATACTAATACCCATGAAAAGACGAGAAGAACTCCGCGAAAATCACCTCAATCAGAGCTCTATAACTCAAGATATGCTCAAAATACTAAAATGATGCGATCTGACTTTGTTATACTTAGGGATTTTCGCATTTGCGACCAAAATACCCGAACCTGCGCATTTCCAGCTGTCAATTCCGCATTTGCAGACCATTTTGTGCACCTGTGGCTCCGCAGATGGGGACCCAGTTTCGCATCTGCGGAACACCAGCACCAGCTCTCTTCTCCGACACTAAAATGAGCATAACTTCCTCATACGATGTCCAAATTCGACAATTCCTTTTGCAATAGCTCTGTAATTACGATACGGATCTAATTCTTCAATCATAGCAGAAATTGGAGCTCATTTTATTAATGTGGTACCATTTATGCTTGAAGAAACAACGCCGAAATATCAAAAACGAGCGCAACACAACCCAGACCTATCCGAAACTCACCCGAGCCCCTCGGGACCCTGTCCGAACATACCAATAAGTTCAATAACCTAACACAGACCCCCTCGAGGCCTCAAATCACATAAAAAATGACGAAACTACAAATCGTACCATGAATCGAACTTATGAACTTCCAAATCTTCCAACTTCTAAACCTCGTGCCGAAACCTATCAAACCAACCCAGAATGACATCAAATTTTGCAGGCAAGTCCCAATTCAAATAACGGAGTTGCTCCAACTCTCGGAATCGCATTCCGACCCCGATATCTCAAAAAGTCAATTGTGGTCAAACTACTCCATTTTCCAAACTTCAAATTTTCCATCTTTCGCCGAATTGCCTCAGATTACTCCACGCGCCTCCAAGTCCAAATCCGGACGCATGCCTAAGCTCAAAATCACCATACGAAGCTGTTGACATTATCCAAAACTTATTCCGGAGCCGTTTATATAAAATGTCAAAATTCGATAAAATTCCACCGCTTAAGCTTCCGAAACTAATATCCTTCTTCCAACTCGACTCTGAATCATCCGGTAATTGAATCCAACCACGCACGCAGGTCGATATACACTATGAGAAGCTGTTCAAGAACTTATGCCACCGAACGGAGCTTAAATTCTCAAAACGACCGGTCGGGTCGTTTCATTCTCCCCCTCTTAAAACAAACGTTCTTCCTTGAACGTTCCAAGATTCGCCTCAAAGTCTTCAAATCACTGAATGCACACTTCCAAAATTCACTCGCGGGTGATCCCACGTCACCCCAATCTACATAAGCCTGACAACACCATATCAACTGCGATTTAGCCTTTCTACTAACACCGATAAGCCTTAGACCCCAAATTCTCACCTTCTCTTCATTTCCACAAGACTCGATTCTAAATCCATATCCGGTATCAGTCGCAACCAGCTACATCAACTCATTCCTACACCCACAAGGTACGACCACACACCATAACACACCACACATAGGCCCTTAATAACACTTCTGATCACAATAGCTTCTCGAAATCAACTCAGCACCGACAATTATCCTCATATCCGATAGAACTCTATTTCAAACCTCCATCACGCTGATAATAATGCAAGAAACACGAGGACCTGATACTTTGACACCCGAATCACCAAGCCACAACTAATACCACCGGGCACACACCCCGCAAGTTAAAACTCAAGGAGCATAGAACGAAAATGACTGAATATGAAAAGAAGAACACATAAGGAAACTATCAAACAAGCCCGACAAGCAAAACTCTCTATCAATGCTAACCTACAAAACAATATAACAAGAAAATAATTAAAGCATATGAACAAATCACAAGGATCCCATCCTGGTATAACTTTTATCACGGTACACAACCGGTTCAAACACTTCAAATCGCATGAAATCACGAGGGTTTCGCCCTCAACTCTAAATTACAAATAGGATATATATATATCCCACCAACTGGAATTTTTCACTAGATCACTTCCTTCAACAAAATTACAACACGTGCTGGCTCCCACACTGTTGGAGCATAAGAATCACAACTCGTAACCACTATACTCAGGAATCACATCAAGCCTACCATACTGGAAAACAGGAATTTACAACTAGTCTCATATCTCTTAATAATGAATAGAAACTAACGATAGACATGGGCTACCACTCACAGAATCTCCCAACAGGGACAAACAGTGTCACGACCCCAAACCCTAACCGGCCGTGATGGCGCCTCTTGGAACTAGGCTAGCCAACCATTTCAGACTATCAATATATATATATATATATATATATATATATATATATATATATATATATATATATATATATATANTTAGCAGATTTTAAAAATAGCAGAATGAGATGAAACAAAATACACACTTCCCCAAAACCTGGAGTCAACTGTCATGAGCATCTAAGATTGAAAAATACAATGTACAACATAGTGGCTAGCTACAACAAAATTTTGAGGTACAAAAGACCAAAAGAAACTATGATATGATGGAAGGAAAGGAGGTGAGCTGGGGACGCTGAGCAGCTACCTCAAATCCTCGAACAACTCCAAGCTCGTCAGGAAGTCAACTGGTGAGATGGTCCGATACTTGGATCTGCACACAGAGGTGCAGAGAGTAACGTGAGTATGCCAACTCAGTAAGTAATCAAAGTAACTAAAAATATGAGTGTAGTGACGAGCATTTATAAATCATGTAAATCCATATAATGAATAACAATAGAAATGAATAAATCAAGTCAGGAATCTAAAATTCCGAATATTTCATAAAACTCCAGTTTCCATTTAAAATCTCGTATAAAAACATTTATCATCAGAGGCTCAGTGTAAAGAAGAGTGAAAATAACATTTTTCATAAAATATAAGCCCCTCGGGCATAGTATCACTCACAATAAAGCCTCTCGGGAAAGCCTCTCAGTCACTCGTGACTCCACTATCAATATCTCATGCTCTCACTTAACACTCGCACTCAGCAAGTACCATGAACACACGCAACTGCTGCGGTGGGCAGCCCGCTCCACTACTTTATATATATATATATATATATATATATATATATATATATATATATATACTGCTGCGGCGTGCAGCTCGATCCATATATATAACATATGCTGCGGTGTGCAGCCCGTTCCATATAATAGTCGATTGCGCTCACTGGGGGTGTACAGACTCCTGGAGGGGATCCTTCAGCCCAAGCGCTATATCTGCTGTGGCGTGCAACCCGATCCAATATGTATATTGCTGCGGTGTGCAGCCCGATCCATATATAAAATATATTACTGCGGCGTGCAGCCCGATCCATATATATATAATCTATATTGTAGCGGCGTGCAGCCTGACCCACATGTAATACATAACTTATATATTGCTGCGGCGTGCAACCCATCCCATAAATATCCTCACATACTCGGCTCTCGGCCTGACTCAGTCACCCTCACAAGCCAGTTGGGCAAATTCATCTCAACTCACGGGACTCAGCCCAAAAAAATACTTTTCAGAGTTTTCAAAACAATGTGATAACAGTGAAAATAACACCAAGTAGGAAACATGACTTGAGTTCACAGATGTTCTATCAGGATAGTGGTAGAATAGTGTCAAAGTACCTCTGAGGGTATAAACAGGTCGGCACAAGGCCCCAATCATGGCTCACAGCCCATAAACAAGTATAAGTTTCTAAAATGCAGGATATCATAAGGTTTCAAATCGAATACGCGGCTTAATAGTCGCTACGGGGTGGACCATGTCATAATCCCTATCGGTGCATGCCCCCACGCTCGTCACCTAGCATGTGCGTCACCTCATTTACCAAAACAATACCAAATCACGGGGTGTCACACCCTCAGGTTTAGAGTTACATTCGTTACGTACCTCAAGACAGCCCAAAAGTTACTCTGCGATGCGCTTGCCCCTCGAATTGGCTCCCAAATGCTCCGAATCACAAGAACCCCACTGAAAAGCTCGTCCAAAATCTTCTTCCCCTGATCTTTCTAATGAAAATATTGAGTTATGGCCAAGAATCCCCGAATTTAGAACTTAAAAATTGTTCTGCCCAAGCCTCTTTCTTCACTGCGATCGCGGAAACTCCCACGCGATCACGAAGAACAATTCTGCTGCCCCATCAAATTACACTACCAATCACGATTCAACCGGACATAAACCCATGCGATCGCGAACCATTATACGCGATCGCGAAGAACAACAACTCAGCCCCCCACGCTCCCCTTCGACTCTACGTGATCGTGACCTCCACCACATGATCGCATATAACAAGAATCCTGACATCCCCGTCTAGGCCTACGCGATCGCAAATATCCTCCCGTGATCGTGTAGAAGGAAACCATAAACTCACACCAACAAAATCTGCCCAGTTTTAAGCCTAAGAGTTGTTCCGTTAGCCACCCGAAACACACCTGAGGACCTCGAGACCTCAACCAAACATACCAAAATATCCCATAACATCATTCATACTTATTCAAGCCTTCGAAACACCAAAAACATCGCAAAAACACCAAAATCACATCAAATTCAAGCCTATTAACTTTGAAACTTCTAAATTTCGCCAATGATGCCGAAACCAACCAAAACACATCCGATTGAACTAAAAATTTTCTCACATATCCAAAATGACACTACGAACCTGCTCCAACTTCCGGAATCCCATTCCGACCCCGATAGCCTATTTTCCACCGCCGACCAAAAATCGCCAAAAACTAGGTTTCGCCATTTCAAGCCTAATTCTACACCGGACATCAAAACTTCATTCCGAACACACTCCTAAGTTCCAAATCACCTAACGAAGCTATCTGATCCATAAAATCTGCATTCCGAGGTCCTTTACCAATAAGTCAACTCCCAGTTGACTTTTTCAACTATTAAGCTAATTTAAGAGACTAAGCGTCTCAGTTCTCACCACGACCACTTCGAACCTGAACCAACTGACCCAACACAATATAAATAGGCTAAGAAATCTATGATAAAGCAGAAACGAGGGAAACAGAGCTATTCTCACGGAACGACCGGCCGGGTCGTTACATCCTCCCCCTCTTAAACCAACGTTCGTCCTCGAAGGGGTCTAGAAACATACCTGGAGTCTCGAATAAGTTCTGCTCCGCATCTCCCCCTCGGTCTCCCAGGTGGCATCCTCCACCAGCTGTCCTATACACTGAACCTTCACTAAAGACATATCCTTAGACATCAGCTTTCTGACCTGACGACCCAAAATAGCCGCTAGCTCTACCTTATATGACATATCACCCTCGAGCTGAACCGTGTTGAAGTCCAAGACATGAGACGGGTCACCAATATACTTTCGGAGCATCGAAACATGGAACACCGGATGGATACTCGATAAGCTGGGAGGCAAATCAAGTATATAAGCTACCTCCCCAATCCTCTGAAGCACCTCAAATGGACCAATGAACCTGGGACTCAGCTTTCCCCTCTTTCCAAACCTCGTAACACCCTTCATGGGTGACACCTTCAGTAGCACTTTCTCCCCAACCATGGAAGACATATCTCGGACCTTCCGGTCTGCATAACTCTTCTGCCTAAACTGCACCGTGGGAAGCCGCTCCTGAATCAATTTCACCTTGCCCAACGCATCCTGAACCATGTCTGTGCCCAATAGCCTAGTCTCGCCCGGCTCAAACCAATCAACCGGAGATCTGCACCTCTTACCATATAAAGCCTCATACGGAGCCATCTGGATACCCGACTGATAACTATTATTATAATCAAACTCCGCGAGTGGCAGAAACTGGTCAATGAACCCCCGAAATCAATGACACATGCATGCAACATATCCTCCAAATTCTGAATAGAACGCTCTGACTACCTGTCGGTCTGAGGATGAAACTGTGCTCAACTCGACCTGAGTGCCCAACTCTCTTAGTACGGCTCTCCAAAACTGAGATGTGAACTGAGTACCTCTATCAGAAATGATAGAAACTGGAACCCCATACAATCGGACAATCTCCCTGATATAAATCTTAGCTAACCGCTCCGAAGAATTAGTACCAACAGGAATGAAGTGCATGGACTTGGTCAGCCGATCCACAATAACCCATATAGCATCAAACCTCCTCGAAGTCCGTGGGAGTCCAACTAAGAAGTCCATGGTGATTCGCTCCCACTTCCACTCCGGAATATCAAATCTCTGAAGCAATCCACCGGGTCTCTAGTGCTCATACATGACCTACTGACAGTTGAGACACCGAGCCACAAACTCAACAATATCTCTCTTCATCCGCCTCCATCAATAATGCGGTCTCAAATCCTGATACATCTTCGCGGCACCCAGATGGATGGAATACTGCGAACTATGGGCCTCAGCTAGAATCAAATCTCACAGCCCATCCACATTGGGCACGCAAATCCGATCCTGCATCCTCATGACCCCATTATCACCAATAACCACATCCCTCGCATCACCGCGACGGACCCTGTTCTGAAGAGCAAGAAAATTTGGATCATCATATTGGCGCGCTCTAATCTGATCATAAAGAGAAGACCTGGAGGCTACACAAGCCAATACCCACAGAGGAAATCTCACCAACTGACCTGCTAAAGCCTGAACATCAAGTGCTAAAGGTCGCTCTGCTACTGGAAGGTAGGCTAAACTCCCCAAAGTCTCCGCTCTGCGACTCAAGGCATCGGCCACTACATTGGCCTTCCCCGGATGGTACAAAATAGTTAGGTCATAGTCCTTGAGAAGTTCCAAAGCCTCCTCTGACGCAAATTCAGATCCTTCTGCTTAAGAAGATGCTGCAAACTATGGTGATATGTGAAAATCTCATAATGCACTCCATACAAATAATGACACCAAATCTTCAAGGCGTGGACAATAGCTACTAGCTCAAGATCGTGCACTGGATAATTCTTCTCATTCACCTTCAACTGTCTGGACGCGTAGGCAATCACCCTACCGTCATGCATCATAACCGCTCCAAGGACAGCCCTCAAAGTATCACAGTAAACTGTATAAGAACTTGAACCCGTAGGCAAAATCAACACCGGAGCTGTAGTCAAAGATAAATTGAGCTTCTGAAAGCTCTCCTCACACTCCTCAGTCCACCTGAACTGAGCACCCTTCTGGGTCAGTCTGGTCATAGGTGCTGCAATAGATGAAAACCCCTCTACGAATCGGGGATAGTACCTTGCCAATCCAAGGAAACAACGAATCTCAGTAGTTAATGACGGTCTAGGCGAACTCTGCACCGCCTCTACCTTCTTCGGATCAACTTGAATACCCTCAATGGACACCACGTGCCCCAAGAATGCTACTGAAGCAAGCCAGAACTCACACTTCAAAATTTTTGCATACAATCTCTTCTCTCTCAAGGTCTGAAGCATAACTCTCAAATGCTGCTCATGATCCTCTCGAGATCGGTAATATACCAAGATATCATCAATAAACACGATGACGAAAGAATCCAGATAAGGCTGGAATACACTGTGCATCAAATGCATAAAGGCTGCTGGGGAATTGGTTAGCCCAAATGACATAACAAGAAACTCATAATGACCGTATCTAGATCTACAAGAAGTCTTCGGGATGTCTGGCCCCCGAATCTTCAACTGATGATAACCGGAACACAAGTCAATCTTGGAAAATACCCTGGCACCCTGCAACTGATCAAACAAGTCATCTATATGAGGTAAGGGATACCGATTCTTCATCGTAACTCTGTTCAGCTGCCGATAATCAATACACATATGCATAGAACCATCCTTCTTCTTTACAAACAATCCTGGTGCACCCAAAGGTGACACACTAGGCCGAATGAACCCCTTATCTAGGAGTTCCTGAAGCTGCTCCTTTAATTCCTTTAGCTCCGCTGGTTCCATACAATAAGGTGGATTAGAAATAGGCTGAGTGTCTGGCACAAGGTCAATACCAAAATCAATGTCCCAGTCAGGTGGCATGTCTGGCAGGTCTACCGAAAACACGTCCGGAAATTCATGAACCACAGGAACCGAATCAACAGTGGGAGTCTCACCACTGACATCCCTCACAAAAGCCAGATACGATAAACACCCCTTCTCAACCATACGCTGAGCCTTCAGGTAAGAAATCACCCTGCTAGGCACATAATCAGAAGAACCTCTCCACTCAACCCTCAGACATTCGGGCATAGCTAAGGTCACGGTCATAGTGTGATAATCAAGAACAACATGACACGGAGATAACCAATCCATGCCTAATATCACCTCAAAATCGACCATGCCGAGTAACAGTAGGTCCACTCGGGTCTCCATACCCCCAATAGATATCACACACAATCGATACACACGGTCCACAACAACAGTATCGCCCACCGGAGTCGACACATGAACAGATGTAACTAAAGATTCATGGGGCATATCAAAAAAATGCACAAAATATGAAGAAACATAGGAATATGTAGTACTAGGGTCAAATAAAGCCAAAGTATCCCGGCAACAGACTGAGACAATACCTGCAATCACTGCATCGGAGGCCTTAGCATCTGGCCTGGCTGGAAAGGCATACATAGAGGCCTGACCTCCACCTGCTCGACCTCCCCCTCTAGGGCGGCCTCTAGCTGACTGACTACCACACTTGGCTGCCTGGGTGGGTGGTGAAGTAACTGGAGCTAAAGTCGAACGTTGGCTCCTTAGCTGAGATGGACCTCTAAGAAGATGAGGACACTGCCTCCTCATATGCCCAAACTCTCCACATTCATAACAGCTCCCTGAAACTGGAGACTGGGCCTTAAATGAACCCCTGGCACCAGAATGGCCACTAGGAGAACCATGCATAGAAGAACCCTGAGTTGATGCTGCTCGAGCTGCGCTCTGCGCTGGAAGGGCACCGAATGAAGAATGGCCTGACTGAAAATCACGGGGACCATGCCCCGAAGATGCACCACTATAGGCTGGGAGGCCTGACCGAGGAGTCCTGAACGAATGGCCTCTACCATGCTGAAACTGCCACCTGGAAGGAGCACCACTAGAACCACCTGATCCACGAGGCCTCTTGGCCTCCCTCTTTACCCGCTCCTGGCGATGAACCGACTCAATATCTCGAGCAATATCAACAACCTGCTCGAATGTAGCATCAGAGACTCTCCCGGGTCATGAAAGGGCGTAGCTGATAAGTAAGGCCCTCTATAAACCTCCTAATCCTCTCCCTATCAGTAGGGACCAACTCGGTGACATGGCGATCCAACTTCGAAAATCGCATCTCATACTGCGTCACTGATAGCTCCCCCCTGGCACAGCTGCTCAAAATGCCTGCGCTGATCCTTCCGGTGAGACTGGGGTACATACTTCTCCAAGAAGATATTGGAGAATTGCTGCCAGGTAAGGGGTGCTGAACCAACAGGCCTATGCCTCTCAAAAGACTCCCACCAAGTGAAAGTAGCACCAGAAAACTGAAAAGTAGCAAATGAGACCCCACTGGTCTCCAAAATCCCAGCAGTTCGCAGCATCCTCTGACACTTATCCAGAAAACCCTGGGCATCCTCGCCCTCAACACCACTAAACGTTAGAGACTGTAGTCTACTAAACCTCTTCAGTATATGCTGCTCGTTCTCTAGCATAGCCGGAACCACGAAATCCCAAACTAGAGAAACCGACTGGGCTGGAACCACCCCCGGTGTCTGATGGCCCTGAGTAACCTGCTCAGGTCTCCAGGGAACTGGAGTCTGACTGCCTCCCCCGGCCTGAGAAGTAGCGGCAACTGCCTGAGCAAGGGTGGTACACACAGTCAAGATCTGAGCCAAGGTCTCCTGAAGATCCGGAATAACAATAGGCACTGCCGGTGCCTAAGCCTATCCCACTGGAGTAGCTGCGACGGGAACCTGATCCTGAATAGTAGGGGGATCTACTGATACTGCCGTGGATGCCGCACGGGCTGGCCCCTACCTCTACCACGGCCTCGACTGCTCGCTGGTTTAGCTGGTGGCTGGTCGCCCTGATCGGTGGCGCGAGTCCTCACCATCTATGAGAGAATGAAACAATAGAAGTTTAGATTTCGAGAACGAATCAAATGGCATGACAGAATTCAAGAAAAATGAGATTTTTCCTAAGGGTTCTGTAGCCTCTCGAAGATAAGTACAGACGTCTCTGTACCCATCCGCAAGACTCTACTAAACCTGCTCATGATCGTTGAGTCCTATGTAACCTAGGCTCTTATACCAACTTGTCATGACCACAAATCCTAACCGGCCGTGATGGCGCCTCTCATGGAACTAGGCAAGCCAACCATTTCAGACTATCAATATATATATATATCATAAGTTCCCAAATCTTAGCAGATTTTAAAAATAGTAGAACGAGATGAAACAAAATACACACTTCCCCAAAACCTGGAGTCAACTGTCATGAGCATCTAAGACTGAAAAATACAATGTACAACATAGTGGCTAGCTATAACAAAAGTCTGAGGTACAAAAGACCAAAAGAAACTATGATCTGAAGGAAGGAAAGGAGGTGAGTTGGGGGCGCTGAGCAGCTACCTCAAATCCTCGAACAACTCCAAGCTCGTTCGGAAGTCAACTAGTGAGATGGTCTGATACCTGGATCTGCACACAGAGGTGCAGGGAGTAACGTGAGTACGCCAACTCTGTAAGTAATCAAAGTAACTAAAAACTTGAGTGTAGTCACGAGCATTTATAAATCATGAAAATCCATATAATGAATAACAGTGGAAATGAATAAATCAAGTCAGGAATCTACAATTCCGAATATTTCATAAAACTCTAGTTTCAATTTAAAATCTCGTATAAAAACATTTATCATCAGAGACTCAGTGTAAAGAATTGTGAAAATAGCATTTTTCATAAAATATAAGCTCCTCAGGCACATTACCACTCACAATAAAGCCTCTCGGGCAAGCCTCTTAGTCACTCGTGACTCCACTATCAGTATCTCATGCTCTCACTTAACACTCGTACTCAGCAAGTACCATGAACACACGCAACTGCTGCGGCGGGCAGCCCGCTCCACCACTATATATATATATATATATATATATATATATTTATACTGCTGCGGTGTGCAACCCGATCCATATACTGCTGCGGTGTGCAACCCGATCCATATACTGCTGCGGTGTGAAACCCGATCCATATATATAACATAGGTTGCGGCGTGTAGCCCGATCCATATAATAGTCGACTGCGCTCACTGGGGGTGTACATACTCCTGGAAGGGCTCTTTCAGCCCAAGCGCTATATCTGCTGCAGCGTGCAGCCCGATTGTCACGACCCCAAATCCAGGCCAGTCGTGATGGCGCCTATCATGGAACTAGTCCAGCCAGAACTTCACTCAAATCATAATAAACTCCCATTTACCTCTCTACTATAATGATTTCCCATAAAAGTTCCTTTTTACAATTATAAAAACAGTCAAAACTATACTGAATAATAAATACAACCCCCGAGAACCTGGAGTCACTGGTCATGAGCATCTACATAAATATACAACGCAACGAAAATAAATTCTATAATATTAAACAAGAGAGGGAGCAGGACTGCGGACGCATGCAGCCACCTTGCAAACCTCCGAGGATCTCTGGAACAGATAGACAGATCACCCTGCCCTAACACCTGAATCTGCACACAAGGTGCAGGGAGTGATGTGAGTACGCCAACTCAGTAGTAATGAAAATAAATCAGGTCTGAGCAGCAAGAAACACATAAAATCAATGTCACAATATTCACAGCCTTACTATCCAATAGTATACATAAATATCCGAAATCATCATGCCTTCGAAATCAACTTCATAAGAGTTCTTAAAACAATGCACGTTTTCAGTAACCTCAAAACAAAGATTTGGTATGCAATGCATGTAATGAAATCACAAGTAGCCCCTCGGGAGAAAACATGTTTCATAAACATCCCCTCGGGCATTTCCTCACAATCCCTCAACACCTCACAGTCACTCATGCCTCCCAATCACTCGTCACTCGGCCTCCCATCACTCGTCACTCGGTGCGCTCACTGGGGGTGTGTACAGACTCCGGAGGGGCTACTTCAGCCCAAGCGCTAATATAACTCATAAGGACTGAAAGCCTCCTCACCATCACTCTTGGCCCTCGGCCACACTCGGTGGAACCACTCGAAAAGCCCCTCGGGCGAATCAGTAAAAATAGGGTACTCGACCCAAAACATCAGTTTAATCTCAAGTGGTGTAAATCATGCTGAGTTTTAAATAAAACAGTATGCACAATGATACTGAGTAAAAACCAACAACAGGTAGTGAGGAAAACAACAGTAAAACACCCTGAAAGGGTCTCAACAAATCGGCACGAGGCCCCAAACACGGCTTATAGCCCAAATATTTCATAAATCTTTAGAACATAATTTAACACAAGTTTTTGAGAAAATATGCAACTCGTTAGTTGCCGTGGAGAGGACCTAGTCCAATCCAAAAATCAGTACGCGCCACATATTCGTCATCCGACATGTGCGCCATTCCAAATTCAGTGGGAAAATATGTAGTCCGGGGTTCCATACCCTCAGGACAAAATTTATAACCATTACTTACCTCTACCGGGCCACGACACTAGTCCGCTATGACTTTGCCCCTCAAATTGGCTCCTAATTGATCCGAATCTAGCCAGAACCAGTTAACATCATCAAAATATACTCATAGAACACAACCCAATCGAATATCATCAAAATTAAACAAAATCTCGAAATTTGGCCAAACCCAAGCCCCGGTCCCATGACTCGGAATCCGAGAATTCTTACATCATTAGAACCCTCATCCTCTCCCGATTCTATACATACAAAGAACACCAAAATCGGACCACAATTGCCTACTCAAATCCTCAAAAGAAAAATCAATTCTCATGGACCCTTCTTTCCCAATCTTAACTAAATTTCCAGAAATTTTGTGGCTTAATCACTTAAGAATTGACATAGAAACATGTTATTAAGTTAAGAACCTTACCTCCAAGTGATTCCCCTTCAATTCCCTCTCAAAAGATCTCAAGCTCGCATGCAAAAATGGAGAAAATGACAACCAAATTCGCACTTCCGGCCTTTTAAACATTCTTCCCAGCTAAAATAATTCCTTCACTGCGATCGCAAACATCGGCACGCGATCGGAAAGAACAAACTTGTTGCCCTATCAATTTACCTTACGCGATCGCAGACATCCTCACGCGATCGCGATTCATCAAGACTTAAACCCACGCGATCGCATACCATTCCACGCGATCGCGAAGAACAAAGCTCAACTCACCCACGCGCCCTTTTAACTCTACGCGATCGCAAACAAAACCACGCGATTGCACTGACCAAACACTCATACTCAAGCGATCGCAAACCATTCCACGCGAAAGCGATTAACAAAAATCCTGCCTCACCAATTAACCCTACGCGATCGCAAACATCCTCACGCGATCGCGTAGAAGGAAACCAGAACCTTACATCAGCAGCAATCTGCCCAGATTTCAAGCCAAAAACTGGTCCGTTAACCATCCGAAACACACTTGAGGCCCTCGGGACCTCAACCAAACATACCAACATATCCCATAACATCATTCAAACTTAGTCGAGCCTTCGGAACACCAAAAACAACACAAAAACACCAAATTTACATCAAATTCAAGCCTAAGAACTTTGAAACTTCCAAATCTCGCCAACTACGCCAAAACCAACCAAAACACCTCCGATTGACCTGAAATTTTGCAGAATTTCATTCCGACCCTGATAGCCAATTTTCCACTGCCGACCGGAAATCGCCAAAAACTAACTTTCGCCAATTCAAGCCTAATTCTACACCGGACATCACAAAAATATTCTGAACACACTCCTAACTCCCAAATCACCTAACGAAGCTATCCGAGCCATAAAATCCGCATTCCGAGGTCGTTCACCAATAAGTCAACTAAGAGTTGACTTTCTCAATTATTATGCTACCTTGAGAGACTAATTGCCTCAATGCTCACCATGACCACTCTGAACCTGAACCAACCGACCCAACACACATAAATAAAGCTGAACCGCATAAAATGAAATAGAAAAGGGGGATACGGGGCTAAATTCTCGGAACGACCAACCGGGTCGTTACATCCTCCCCCACTTAAACATATGTTCGTCCTCGAACGTGCCAAGAGTTGTTCCCCAACATTATCAAAATGTTACGCATATTACCATGCACATACCCGGGGGTGAATCCCACGTCACCCTATCCCATATAGGTCCAATAGCGCAATACCGCTGAAATTTCGAAACCCAGCTCCTGGCCATAAAACTTAGAACCAAATTCCCACTTCTAAAATGATATATATATAAGATCAAAATTTCCATAACTATAAACTGAACAAGCCCGAACATGCTGAATCAGGCCATATACGTACCCCAGATGAAATCACATAATACACTGCATGACTCAAACACTCATAGCAATAACTCTTTAACCACAATAACTGCTCAGAACAACCCAATACCGGTACACCACCTCTTATCAAGAAATGCCTCGCTCTAACACTTCCATATACTGCCGATGATAAAATAAGCACATAGAACTAACAACCATTCGTCCGATCAACCAGACATGAAACTCCCCCTTCCCAACAGGAATTATAGCAGATCTTTAGGCCGACTCCCGATATAATCCTTTCAGCTATGCTGTAGAAAATTCTGGAGATGTTCATCCTAGGTCCAATGACCTCCTCTCATCCATCACAACCACCCTGATAACATGACACTAACCATTCAACACATCGTTACAATTCGAATCCAAAACCTGTGCAACTTGGGCACTTAACAGCAACTTCCCAATGCAATCAAATTATGTAAAAGATCCACACGAGAGGACTATCCTTCCATTAACAATTACCACCAACACATCGTTACAATTCGAAGCTAAAACCTGTGCAACTTGGGCACTTAACAGCAACTTCCCAATGCAATCAAATTATGTAAAAGATCCACACGAGAGGACTATCCTTCCATTAGCAATTACCATCACCATATCATACTAACAGCCTGGCATACACCGTAAGAACTCAAAAACACATGAATCCGATACCAAAGGTCATACCCTTACATAACTCCCGCTACACTGCGATCTCATCCAACCGCTGGTCCACTTGGAAAATTTCAAGACACCTTGCCCAAAAATCAATAACCACTCAAAATTTGACATCAAGTACTCAAAGTGTATTGCCATAACCACAGGGGAAAATCGGATGATACCATGCCACCCGAAACAGAAGGTATATAACCAACACGCCTCAATCCCGCAACGCCTAATTAGAACTGCACCATATGTGCATATAACCAATAATCACCCTCGCAACACCGAAGGGGTAACTCGTAGCTCACTCCAGAACATGAACAACTCAATCACAATCGAATGGTGCATTTCTCAATATTAGAAACTCAGAGCCAACAATTTCGACCCGATGCAGAACACGCACCCATATTAGCCTACCAGTGACCCTAGATTAACTTGATCACCCACAACAGATAACAACTTACCAAAAAGTTCATAAATGACAGAATCATGGCACATACTAACATCCGACTAGCTCAGCTCGCATCTCCACAGTCCATTACCACACAATATGATGTTTATGAGAACTCTTAGTCTCGAAGTCCAGGAAACGTACGGATTACCATATCTGATCATAACTCCACCGCTAGAATACATAACACATCCCAAATACTCATTCATTCCATGGGGAAATATCCCTATAATTCTTCCGTTCACTAAGAAACCTTGAATATCAACAGTCGATCCAACAATAGGGCGCCGCGATACCAATGGAGTACCCTTAATTCAAACACGATGCTCTTTCTGAAATATATACCCTCACCAAGTCGCACCCATCAGTGATATCATCTACCTAGTCATCTGAAACTACCCATGCTGCCTAAGAATTTATGACCTTGCTTCCAGAACCGAACCGTGACCTCACATATGCAAATCTCAACTCCACCTAACATACCGCACACACTATGCCAATCCTAGGAAAAAGACGGGAACTCCATGGTCCCTTCTGAGCCACAAGAAACTACGTACCCAACTAGACAAGAATTTCCATTTGATCTCATTTAGAAACAACTCACTACACGCCACAAGAAATATGCACCCTAACCGCGGTAGAAATCGCCAGGAATTATCTGAAATTCCCATTTGCGCAACACCAACCCATCAGGACTGAATTCTTCTAACTCAACCAACTGCGCAGGCTACCAAAATCCAAGAGCATTGCTAAGAAACACCCGAAACTCGTTACCTTAAGAACACCCAAAGAACTAATTGTATCCCTTACCATGCCAATCCGTCCTACTACCAAATCGCCCTATTTATGCAGGTTTCTTCTGACTTACCTTCAAATTGATTCTTCTTCCTGTCGTAATACCACAAATATGCAACCCAGACTCGCCACACGCGACCCAAGCCTAATACCATACCGTCTAAGGCTCATAAGCTGCTGAATACTCTCTCAAATATCTCCAAATGCACCACATTAAAAAAACTTACCCTGAAGAGACTTTTGCGAATCTAAAACCATTACCATCACCTTCCTGATACCGATATATAGAATACCACAAGTCATGACATCCTCTAACGTAAATCTCAATCACACTGACCATCTTCCCCAACATACGGGCAACCGCTCTAACATCATATCGACACTGTGCGACAATCACTTGCAAACATCATCACTACCCGAGACAACCTTAAGGCTCCCAGAAACACAGCTACTGAGCTGAAACAACATATTACCCTTTCACATGCCATAACAACAACCATGACCATTTACACATGGAAGCATCTCGAACTACATTCGTAGCACCATTTTCATTCCTCAAATTCCTGATCCATAGCATGCGCTTCGCGACGCGTAAGATTGAGTAGGAATGAATATCGGCATAAGCCTCAAAGGAATTAACCCGCACGATAAAGAATCAAGAAGGGAAGTACTCCTAATAGCCCTGTAGCCTCTCGAAGATAAGTACAGACGTCTTAGTACCAATCCGCAAGACTCTACTAGACTTGCTCATGACTCGTGAGACCTACGGGAACCTAGTGCTCTGATACCACGTTTCACGACCCAAAATCCACAGGTCGTGATGGCGCCGGACACCACTGTCAGGCAAGCCAAAACCTTGATTAGTTGAAATATATTCATGTTTTAACATTTTCGAAACCGTTACCTTTTTCTTGCATTTCATAATCAAGTAGAAAATTTTTCGTAAATTAAATATGACAACAATTAAATTCTGTTATTTAAAAACAGTGATCTAAGATTTTCACTTAAACAACTATCCCAATATATATATCCCAGAACCCGGTGTTACAAGTACATGAGCTATTTCTAAGAATTTTACAAATATTACGAAGCCTGTCCGAAATACAACTGGACGAGGAAACTTAAAATGAAATAGATACAGTATGAGGGTGACTCTGTGAGCTGCAGATCGCCTCCAGAAGATGCAGCTCGCCTGAGCCTCTGAATCCTCCACATTTTCTATGCAAGTGCAAGTACCTGTGCAATAAAATGCACAGCAGCTGCAGTATGAGTACAAAAACAACGTGTACTCAGTAAGTCGCCCGCCTAACCTCAGAGAGGTAGTGACGAGAGGTCAATTTAGACACTTACTAAAGGTCCATATAATTATTTAAGAGTGACACTAAGCATGGTTTTTATCATAGGCAGTTTATAATACAGGATTTAAACATCCTTCAGTTTCGTTCACATTTAACACTTTATCTCCTCATCATATTCACAAATAATCAACATGGTGATTCAATCAATTAAAAATAAATCAACGGAAGGAACAACTTCTTCCAAAAGTCTTTTTTTTTTATAACTTTAAGTCTTCTCATTTCAATTGACAATTTAACATTTCAGGCCAATAATCAAGCAATTATCATAACAGCTATGCAGCAAATATCATGCGCAAGCAATGCCGAGGGTCGAACGGTGCGGACCAACAATAATAAAATGTGCACTGCCGAGGGGTCGACCGGCTCGAACAATAGATGCATCTATCTGCCCCGCTCGCGAATCGATCATGCGACGCGGTTAACATAATACGGCTAGCCTGCTCGCGAATCATACATGCGACTCAGGTGCTCATATGAATACATACAGAAATATCGGGTCCTCCTGCTCGAGAATCACTCAAGCGAATCAGGCACCCAACATTACACATATCCACACAATAATTTCATACTTTTATCAAGGGAATCGTTTTTCTCAAGAATGTGGTAAAATATTTATTTAAAGAAATATGAAACATAGGTTTTGAAATCTTAAATTTTGAAACTCATTTGTCAAATGTAGTGATATTTCAGGATACAATCCAGTCCAGGTACACATATATTCACAGCGGAAACAACTTCTCTTTTTAGGAGATTAACAATATGATCTCTAACTTTCCTTTAAACATTTAATTATTTTTTCGGTCTTATTAGCAGTTCAATGATACATGCAGGGTTACAGGTACACACATAAAGCATGCTAGTGGGTCCTAGGCTACCCGGACATGGCATAATAGTTGCTACGCACGGACTCCCGTCACCTCGTGCGTACGTATCCCCCGAAGGTAATAGCATGTAGTGAATTAATTCACCTAGGGGGACGATTCCCCCTCACAAAGTTAGAAAGGAGACTTACCTTGCTCTAAAATTCTGACGCCGGCTTCCAAGCCCTTCCGATGATTCCAACGGACACATGACGCTCTGAAACTACCACATAAATGACAAGGAAATGAAAATTCATCCTAATACTCACAACAAGCTCAGATTATATACTATCCCAACCCCGCTCAGTGAAATGACCAAAATGCCCTCGGGCCCACGTGCCCGGAAATCCAAATTTCTCGATGATGCCTTCTACCCATAGCCTTACTAACTCAAATACATAATTCACTCTACATTTCTTCCTTAATTCGTGGAAAAAATCCAAATTTCCAAAATTCTAGGTTTCTTCAATATTTCCTAATTTTTACTACCAAATCTAAGTAATAATCTTGTATTTAACCTTAGAAACGGGAGGATTTACTTACCTTGACAATGCATGAAGGAAACCTCTCTTGAAGCCTCCCTAAAATCGCCTAAGCCATGAGAAAAATGAAGAGAAATGGCTCAAACCCGATTTTTAAACATTCTGCCCAGGTCAATTTTGCACCTGCGGCCCTTCCTCCGCACCCGCGGCTTCGTAGGTGCGGAATATCCATCGCACCTGCGGCTTTGCACCTGCGGCCAATTCCTCGTAGGTGCGGTTACACCAGATGACAGCAGAAACCAGCCCGTTCCAACTTCAACTTTGATCCGATAACCACCTAGAATCCACCCGAGGCCCCCGGGACTCCGTCCATTTACACCAACCTGACCCAAAACATGACACGGACTTGCTCGAGTCCTCAAATCATATCAAACAACGCCAAAATCACGAATCGCACTCAAATTTGATTCTTTAAGAACTTAGAATTTCGAACTTCTATGTCCGATGCCGAAACCTATCAAATCACATCCGATTGAGCTCAAATTTTGCGTACAAGTCATATTCAACAGTACGGACCTGCTCCAATTTCCGAAATCGCATTCCGACCTCTATATAAAAACTTCCACTTCCGACCGGATTTCTCAAAAACCTTCAAATTTCTATCTTTAGCCAAATGACTTCAAGATGACTTCAGGACATCCGAATTCACTTCCGATCGCGCTCCCAACTCCAGAATCACCAAACAGAGCTATTCCCAGACTCGAAATCCCAAACGGACATCAGTCTCACTAATATGCACTTCAAACCCAAATTCATGAAATCCTTCAAAAATGCTAGCTTCCATAATATACGCTGAAACGCTCCCGGGTTATCCAACCCGATTCGGACATACACCCAAGTCCGAAATCATCATAGCAACCTACTGGGACCTTCAAATCCCTATTCGGAGATTGTTTACTCAAAATTCCAATCTTTGTTGATTTCTCCAACTTAAGGCTTCTGAAATGGGAATTCCCTTTCCAAATCAATTCCAAACTTCCTGGAATTCAATTTCGGCCACACCCACGGGTCATAATACCTGAAACGGAGCTGCTCACGACTTCAAACCGTTGAACGATGCGCTTGAGCTCAAAACGACCGGTCGGGTCGTTACATTCTCCCCCACTTAAACCGACGTTCGTCCTCGAACGTGCTAAGAACTGCTCCGCAGTTACCTGAAATCACTGCTTAACATCTCGAGCACTTGCCCGTGCTACCACAACCCAGTCGAGCACAATAGCTTGATCAAATTTGGAGATTTCTTCTTTATCCATATAATAAGATCAGAATTCATTCAAACACTTGAAATTCCTCTAGCCAGGCCTAGTTTCAATATACATAAGCACTGCATCATCTAGCACACTATATACCAGATCATAACTGCATACCTTTGCTGAATCGGCACCAAGCACTGCATAACTCATTGTTTGACCACAACGACGCTCGCTAAACCTTATTAGCCAAGGTCCACAAATCCGAGGCTATTAATGCACCTCATAATAATCATGTAGACATCCTGCTATAATGCTAGCGATACAACCACAACAGAGGGAAATGCGCAGAAATTCAAACTCAACTGCAGAGTTAGCAATCCCTTGAATACCTCATCTTGACTAGAATCGTCACTTTCATTATGAACCTGAATGAGGGTATTTGTTCTTCATTATATACTTCACATAACCTCATCACACTGATCTCCGATCCAATAATCTTGTCTCACCCAGTATGAACTGCTCAGACAGTAAATCACCCCAAACATGGATAACATAATACCACATCGCGCCAATAGGCCATACCTTGAACATGATAATAAGAAATGATCCAGGACGGAACTACTCACCTCACGCAACCAATATGAATTCTTACCAGAAAATGGGAAATATACACAAGAAAATAAATACATATTATCTCTTCTCATCATCACACTGTTGCGGCGTGCAACCCGATCCGAATAACATACCCGTGGCGACGTGCCACCCGATCCACACAGAATTTACATAAGAAGATATATATATGGAGCTGATTTGCTCATTATTACAAATTACTGAATATCGATCACAAGCACGCTAAGTGCATAATACCATCCTGGGGAGACTGATAAAGCCGTAAGCTACAAAACTCAAGCACAACTGAGGTGCGATATATATATATATATACTCTGGATCCCAAGAGCTGCCTTGCTCAAATAACATCCCCGCTAAGCGGGACCTAACACATGATAAATTATCAAGCCGTTTCACAACTAGTACGGCACAATCACAATAACACATAAATTGACGAAGACGGAACAACACCCGCTGTTCTAATACTTTTCCATGAAAAGAGCTCCACTGAAAGGAACATGCCTGGCTCGTACGGAGCCCATAATCATATTTAAATCCATCCACAAGCGTCGAGTCACCTTGCTCGCGCCAAACCTAGCTATTAGCTTTTACCTGGGTCCACATTAAACCCCTTTTTCTCATAATGCACGAGAACAACCATCATCACCGGGACTAACACCCCATAATCCATAATCAACTGAACTGAACGCCCTCCAGGCATAAATTCTCAATTAAGCAATATTGCACTTCTCTATACTCAGTCCAAATCTGAATTCCATCAAGTGAATATGTGTCACACTTTATACAATCTTTTTTTTTGCGGTCATGCTTCCACGACCTTCCACGCAAGACAACAAGTCTGCACATCCATAACAACGACCACACTAAGGCCGCAAAACACATCAAGAACCCATGACCAGGGTACAAAGCTTCTTTCACCGAATTTCAATCTCAGGTGATACTGAAGATAACACCAGCTTACACTGAACTTTCAAGTCACTTGTCCTTGCTCTTCCGAGCCCATGACATCCTTATAAACATCGGGCCTAAATCTCGATTCTTACTCCTAGTTACATACTGTTTCCCACACTTAACATACAACATGCAGCAGCGCAAGAATTCCATCATAACTTTCGAATCACCAATAGGGTGGGACTCCCCCACTTAGCCCGAAGCTACTCCTTGCACCACTCTAGACCCTGCTAAGGTCCTTCCTCCTTTGATCACACGATATTGCTCAACCAATCCATCAAAATATTCCAAATTCTCTTGCTAGCACCCCCTAAATACTCGAATTCTCTAGCATCATTCACACATTCTATCTCCTACTGACTAGCCACTAGGACCCCTAACAAAACCTGCCAACCCCGCCATTGCTAACCTATCCCCAGAAGATAACCCACCTGTTGAAATCACCCGTTGGCTCCTCCCAACGACGCTAAAATGCACGCTCTCTGCGACTTCAATACCCCATCCTACGCCCTGCTCATTTACCAACATTACGAGTCCATATGCTCCTCATGGACACCCATAATACGTGACAAATACCTTCAAATTCCAAGATGTGGTGTCGCTCCCTCACTTTGCGACTGCTCGACTTCCGCTTCTTACACCTGGCCCCCTAGAAATGGAACCACCGCCTAGCCTCATTCCAGAATCATTCTTTGCCAACCGCATTCTTCAATACTCCTTCTCAATACTCTGACCCCACGCAACCGAAGAAACCATAGAACCGACAAACCTAAAACATTCCATTCGATCCATGACAATGACCACACGTCACAGGTTCGTATCCCATCTCTCTTGAAGACACCAAGTCTTACTACTTCATCAATCCCAACTGAGCCATTCATACTCCAAATTCCTTCCCTTTGTCGGAACAAAAGCACTGAAACCTTGAAATCACACTCTGAGAAGACCTCCCTTCAAACCATTCATCTTCCCCAACATACGGGCAACCGCTCTAACATCATATCGACACCGTGCGACAATCACTTGCAAACATCATCACTACCCGAGACAACCTTAAGGCTCCCAGAAACACAGCTACTGAGCTGAAACAACATATTACCCTTTCACAGGCCATAACAACAACCATGACCATTTACACATGGAAGCATCTCGAACTACATTCGTAGCACCATTTTCATTCCTCAAATTCCTGATCCATAGCATGCGCTTCGCGACGCGTAAGATTGAGTAGGAATGAATATCGGCATAAGCCTCAAAGGAATCAACTCGCACGATGAAGAATCAAGAAGGGAAGTACTCCTAACAGCCCTGTAGCCTCTCGAAGATAAGTACAGACGTCTCCGTACCGATCTGCAAGACTCTACTAGACTTGCTCATGACTCGTGAGACCTACGGGAACCTAGTGCTTTGATACCACGTTGTCACGACCCAAAATCCACAGGTCGTGATGGCGTCGTACACCACTGTCAGGCAAGCCAAAACCTTGATTAGTTGAAATATATTCATGTTTTAACATTTTCGAAACCGTTACCTTTTTCTTGCATTTCATAATCAAGTAGAAAAATTTTCGTAAATTAAATATGCCAGCAATTAAATTCTGTTATTTAAAAATAGTGATCTAAGATTTTCACTTAAACAACTATCCCAATATATATATCCCAGAACCCGGTGTCATAAGTACATGAGCTATTTCTAAGAATTTTATAAATATTACAAAGCCTGTCTGAAATACAACTGGACGAGGAAACTTAAAATGAAATAGATACAGTATGAAGGTGACTCTGTCAGCTGCGGATCGCCTCCGGAAGATGCAGCTCGCCTGAGTCTCCGAATCCTCCACATTTGCTATGCAAGTGCAAGTACCTATGCAATAAAATGCACAGCAACTGCAGTATGAGTACAAAAACAACGTGTACTCAGTAAGTCGCCCGCCTAACCTCAGAGAGGTAGTGACGAGAGGTCAATTTAGACACTTACTAAAGGTCCATATAATTATTTAATAGTGACACTAAGAATGGTTTTTATCATAGGCAGTTTATAATACAGGATTTAAACATCCTTCAGTTTCGTTCACATTTAACACTTTATCTCCTCTTCATATTCACAAATAATCAACATGGTGATTCAATCAATTAAAAATAAATCAACGGAAGGAACAACTTCTTCCAAAAGTCTTTTTTTTTTTTTTGTATAACTTTAAGTCTTGTCATTTCAATTGACAATTTAACATTTCAGGCCAATAATCAGGCAATTATCATAAAAGCTATGCAGCAAATATCATGCGTAAGCAATGCGGAGGGTCGAACGGCGCGGACCAACAATAATAAATTGAGCACTGCCGAGGGGTCGACCGGCTCGAACCATAGATGCATCTATCTGCCCCGCTCGCGAATCGATCATGCGACGCGGTTAACATAATACGGCTAGCATGCTCGCGAATCATACATGTGACTCAGGTGCTCATATGAATACATACACAAATACCGGGTCCTCCTGCTCGCGAATCACTCAAGCGAATCAGGCACCCAACATTACACATATCCACACAATAATTTCATACTTTTATCAAGGGAATCGTTTTTCTCAAGAATGTGGTAAAATCTTTATTTAAAGAAATATGAAAAATAGGTTTTGAAATCTTAAATTTTGAAACTCATTTGTCAAATGTAGTGATATTCCAGGATACAATCCAGTCCAGGTACACATATATTCACAGCTGAAACAACTTCTCTTTTTAGGAGATTAACAATATGATCTCTAACTTTCCTTTAAACATTCAATTATGTTTTCGGTCTTATTAGCAGTTCAATGATACAGGCAGGGTTACAGGTACACACATAAAGCATGCTAGTGGGTCCTAGGCTACCCGGACATGGCATAATAGTTGCTACGCACAGACTCCCGTCACCTCGTGCGTACGTAGCCCCCAATGTAATAGCATGTAGTGAATTAATTCACCTAGGGGGACGATTCCCCCTCACAAAGTTAGAAAGGAGACTTACCTTGCTCCGCAATCCCGACGCCGGCTTCCAAGCCCTTCCGATGATTCCAACGGACGCATGACGCTCCGAAACTACCACATAAATGACAAGGAAATGAAAATTCATCCTAATACTCACAACAAGCTCAGATTATATACTATCCCAACCCCGCTCAGGGAAATGACCAAAATGCCCTCGGGCCCACGTGCCCGAAAATCCAAAATTCTCGAAGATTCCTCCTACCCATAGCCTTACTAACTCAAATACATAATTTACTCTACATTCCGTACTCAATTCATGGCAAAAATCAAAATTTCCAAAATTCTAGGTTTCTTCAATATTTCCCAATTTTTACTACAAAATCTAAGTAATAATCTTGTATTTAACCTTAGAAACGGGAGGTATTTACTTAACTTGAGAATTCATGAAGGAAACCTCTCTTGAAGCCTCCCCAAAATCGCCTAAGCCATGAGAAAAATGAAGAGAAATGGCTCAAACCCGATTTTTAAACATCCTGCCCAGGTCGATTTTTCGCACCTGCGGCCCTTCCTCCGCACCTGCGGCTTCGCAGGTGCAGAATATCCATTGCACCTACGGCTTCGCACCTGCAGCCAATTCCTCGCAGGTGCGGTTGCACCAGATGACATCAGAAACCAGCCCTTTCCAAACTTCAACTTTGATCGGATAACCACCCGGAATCCACCCGAGGCCCCCGGGACCCCGTCCAATTACACCAACCTGACCCAAAACATGACACGGACTTTCTAGAGTCTTCAAATCAAATCAAACAACGCCGAAATCACGAATGCACTCAAATTCGATTCTTTAAGAACTTAGAATTTCGAACTTCTATGTCCGATGCCGAAACCTATCAAATCACGTCCGATTGACCTCAAATTTTGCGTACAAGTCATATTCAACAGTACGGACCTGCTCCAACTTCCAGAATCGCATTCCGACCTCTATATCAAAACTTCCACTTCCGACCGGATTTCTCAAAAACCTTCAAATTTCTATCTTTAGCCAAATGACTTCAGGACATCCGAATTCACTTCCGATCGCGCTCCCAACTCCAGAATCACCAAACGGAGCCATTCCCAGAATCGGAATCCTAAACGGACATCAGTCTCACTGATATGCACTTCAAACCCAAATTCGTGAAATCCTCCAAAAATGCTAGCTTCCATAATATACGCCGAAACGCTCCCGGGTTATCCAACCCGATTCGGACATATGTCCAAGTCCAAAATCATCATACCAACCTACTGGGACCTTCAAATCCCTATTCGGAGATTGTTTACTCAAAATTCCAATCTTAGTTGATTTCTCCAACTTAAGGCTTCTAAAATGAGAATTCCCTTTCCAAATCAATTCCAAACTTCCTGGAATTCAATTCCGACAACACCCACGGGTCATAATACCTGAAACGGAGCTGCTCACGACTTCAAACCGCTGAACAACGCGCTAGAGCTCAAAACGACCGGTCGGGTCGTTACAGCTATCATTCTCGCTACCCAAACACTAATCAACCCTAGTTAGCCCTTTGAATCCTTGTTTATATTTTTTTGTTTTCCCCTCTTTTGGAACCAGTGTAATTGGTCTTAGCAAAAAAAAATCCAAAGTTAATTGAACTACGTCCGACCTGATTCCGAAAGGATATGTAGGCAGCCTCACTCTGGGGTTCGGTCACACTAAAACAAAAATTCACATTTCCTAGTATTCAAAGAAACTGAGGCATGATTTTATTTTATTTTTCAATGGTTTTTTCGTCAAAATTTTTCCAAAAGTTGTAATTCAGTTGAGTAGTTCTTTTTACCTTTCCCTGTTAAGACCTTCTGATCAACTTTCGAGAATGCTAAGTCAGTATACTACGGGCGATGCCTCTGCCATTGTAAATAGAGAAAAATAAAATGAGAGTCTTATTGGTGAAAACCCTCACGGGCACTATAAGGCGACAATGAGGTAAGAGAAAGGCAAATGAGAGAGGTCAATTGGTGAAAACCAACAAAGGGCATCGTTGATCGGTTCAGGTCTTCATATATCCCGGCACAAGCATGGTTAAGACAAAGAACTCGGTTTCAAGGTGAAGTTTACAACAGATTTTGAGAATTAGATGGTTCAGACGGATCGAGCATCCAGTCCAAAGTGCATGTCATATTCATTGAAGTCAGCATATCCTCCAGATAAGTCCTTTCTATTTTTGTTCTTTGAAAGGTACACTTCTTGACTAGGTTGTAATACCTATTAGTTCACTTTCTCGTTTTCTCTTGTACTATTCTTTTTGAGTCCTCTTCAGTCTAATTTTGTCAAAGCAAAGAAAAGAAAAGGCCACAAAATTGGTTACAGTTTCCCTGTTATATGAAGCAAAACTTTCTGGGCATGAATATGCATGGGCAAAGGCATAAAGCCATCTTTGATTTTTCCTGACGAGCAAAAGGATTGAAGGACAGAACAATGTGTCAAGGGTCAACAAAAGTTACTCGGTTAAAAGTTGTTCTGGGAGCAAGGTTGTTTGCACCATAAACACAAATGGTGATAAGCGCAAAATAGTCAGGTTTTAATGTTGAGAAAGAAGATCTCCGGGAAGTTATGACAGCATCTCCCGGCAATTTGTACAACCATCGATGGAGTCAGTGTTTCTAACAAGTGTAATAGACGCAAGGTCAAGTCGCCCAAGAAATCAAGGCCACAAACTGACCACCATTTTAAAACTAACAAATTTTTCTTTGTTCAGAACAGGAACACCACAATTTTAGGAAACAGTTCGTGAAAAGACGAACACCACCAAGAGAAGTTCTCAAATCCTTAGTATTCTTCTAATATACATGTAATCATGTTATTCTTAGTTTCATTATAGGGAATCAATACCCTATCTTCAACATAGGGTACCACATCCCCTGGTCGTATTAATATTTGCCTGCATAGGGTACGACATTCCCTAGTAGAATCTCAAAGAGCCACGAGCCTCATTTCATCGCCAATCATAGGGTACTACATCCCCTGGTCGCATTACTTTTTGCCTACATAGGGTACGACATTCCCTAGTATAATATCAACGAGCCATGAGCCTCATCTTATTTCTAACACAGGGTACTACATTCTCTGGCTGCATCTTATTGCTAACACATGGTACTATATCCCCTGTCTGCATTTACTTTCTGCCTACATAGGGTACAACATTCCCTAGTAGAATCTTAGAGAGCTAAGAGCCTCATCTTATTGCCAACACAGGGTACTACATCCCCTGGCTGCATTTACTTTCTGCCTACATAGGCTACAACATTCCCTAGTAGAATCTTAGAGAGCCAAGAGCCTCATCTTATTTCCAACACAGGGTACTACATCCCCTAACTGCATCTATTTTCTATCTACATAGGGTACAAAATTCCCTAGTAGAATCTTAGAGAGCCAAGAGCCTCATCTTATTTCCAACACAGGGTACTACATCCCCTAACTGCATCTATTTTCTATCTACATAGGGTACAAAATTCCCTAGTAGAATCTTAGAGAGCCAAGAGCCTCATCTTATTGCCAACACAGGGTACTACATCCCCTGGCTGCATTTATTTTCTGCCTACGTAGGGTACAACATTCCCTAGTAGAATCTCAGTGAGCAACGAGTCTCATCTCATTTCCAAACACAGGGTACTACATCCCATGGTTGCATTTTGTTGCCAACCTAGGGTACGACATTCCCTAGTAGCATCCTCGAGTCCCACGACCCTCATCTTATTGTCAACACACGGTACTACATCCCCTGGTTGCCTTCATTTCTTGTTAACACTGGGTACGACATCCCCTATTATATATATATATATATATATATATATATATATATATATATATAT
>MDKI01040028.1:0-29023 GCA_005239505.1 Nicotiana paniculata
GCTGAAGTTTTTATCTTTATAAGTTGGGAAAGCTGAAGTTTGTAACTGGAAAACTTCAGCTCTACAGCTGAAGGAGAGCTGAAGTTTTGTCTTTGTAACTGAGGAACTTCAGCCCCGTATGCTGAAGTTTTATCTTTATAACTGGCGAACTTCAGCTTAACTGATGTTATTTAAAAAGTGGATACAAGTTAACAGTTTTTAAAAAAGCAGGTATAAGTTAAATGGGGGCAACCAAATAGGGTGTCCCTCGCAATTTTTACCCCAAATAAGTTCCAACTTATCAATCTATAGCCATTAATATAGATTTATCAAAACCAGCCAAGCACATATAAAAATTGAAAACCCACATAAATAAGGTTCTTTCTCTCCGAAAATCACATGCAAAGTTCTGCTTTCATATTTTTAAGCGTGATCAACAACATTAGATGCAAGATGGAAAGAAAATTCTATGGATGCGGTAGCAAACAAGGTGATGAAATACAAAAAGAGATATGTACAAGATTCCAAAATTCTAAGCAAAAAATGACCCTTTTCAATGGCTATGGTTGAAATTCATTGAAAACATATAGATGAGTCATTATACAAAGGGGAAGATTGGAGGTGTTTTGGACTGATTTGGTATCAAAATTCATAGATAAAATCGAGTTCAAAGAAATCTTCTTCGACACGTGTATCAAACATGTATCACGCATGTGTCACACATTGGTATGCATGGATATACATATGATACACATTTGTTACAAATATGATACATATGTGATACACAATATGGTATACATATTTTTTTTCATGTTTCATCTTCTACTTCTAATTTTCAATTCAAATCACCTCAAAACTCCATCAAATAAATCTAAAATTGAGATTCAAACTCCTTAAGATGTACCAAATATATTCTAATAACACCCACTAAAGAGAAAAAAGATTTGACCGTTTATTGCTACAAATAACTAATTGGTTAATATTGGTAACATTTGACTAATATTAGTAATATTTAATGAATTGGTCAATTTTAATAATAAGCTTCCTATAAATGGATAATGTTGGTAATTTCCCTAAAAAGTTTTTTTGTATAATTAGTGAGTGTGAAGAAGCCTACGGTATGGTTTGCATATAATGCAAAGACTATAATTTTGGGGCTCTGACAAAGGAAATGGCACTGTATAGCCGCCCTTAAAATGATAAAAAAATATTTTTGTATATATATATATTCTTTATGTTATATTCAAAATTATACAAATATTATACACTTTTTTAGCTACTAAATATAAATAATTTGTAGCACAAACTAAAATGATATACCCCAAAAGCTATGTATTTTTAGTAAAGAAAATTGGTAAGGTTTTAGACAAAAGTTTGAAGGAAGTTCCAATGCTAAAAAACCCATAACAAACAAAAATCCATATACCCCACTTAATGTTGTAACCAAGAAAAAAAAAACTTTTAATGAGAGGTGTCTTTGCTATGATTGAGAATGCTTTTTTGGAATAACATTTTTCTTGAAAAAGGTAACTTTCCAATGTTTGGTTTCCTCGAATGGTGAAAAAATTATCTCCAAACAAAATATTTTTTCTGTCCAAAATAAGTAATTTTTTTAATTATTTTCACACATATGAAAAAATTCACCTTTTAAAATTAATTAGCAATGAAATTGACCATATTAATCTTTACTATTTCTTCACATAAACACTCTTAACACATACTCCAACGTTATTTACTCCAAGGGCAATGTAGGAAAAAAATTAATTAATTCGTTCTTGAAGTCTGGAAATGTCACTTATTTTGGACCACAAAAAAAGATTAAAAATTCACTTATTGTGGACCGGATGGAGTAGTTCTCATGAAATATATGGAATTTCAGTCCCTACTAAGTCTATGCTCAAATATTATGCACCTTGTACAATTAAAATATCTCACTAATTTTTATATATATTCAGACACTGAAAAATGATCCGTAAAATAATTCTACAATCTAAAACAATTTGTAGGAAAATATTATTTCAATGAAAAAAGAATTTCTTCATACCAAATATATCACAATCTAAAGCTTGCAATTTCATCCTGCATGACCTTTGTATGGGTCGAAATCTGATCACGTAAGAATGACCTAAAAAGGGGAATGGCAAAAAGGTGACTAAGTCGTAATTGTCCACACAAAACGTCGTAGTGACGAGCGCCACGACCACGGCCGAGGTCGAGACATCGGAAGGCCTTTACGGCGTAGCATATACTATGGCGCTTAGGGGGGTCAGCAGGGACCGTTGGATAAGGGATAATACCTAGTATATATATAGGGGAAGAGAATGATAGAGGGGGGGCTTTTTCCAATTCTCTCTTCTTCTCTTAGAACCCTCAATAAGTGAAATCCACGAGGGATTCAACGAAAAGTCTACAACTTTGTTACACCTCTTTGTAACCTTCATCATGAAAGTAATAATCAGCAGCTATTAGCGGGATATTTTCTCGCTCTCCTTTATCATGTATCATAGAGTGATTTTGTACTGGTGATTATGTTGAGAATACAAATCCATTATTTTCCACTCGACGTCTTTTATAATCTTGACATCTTTGCGAACTTCACTATTTTTGATTTGTCTTATACAAATATTCTTCGATCTAGAGTTAATTATCTTTGATTAGAATTTACTATCTATTTTACTTATTAATTCGTGTTAAGGAAAAGATTCACATTTTTTGGTAAAACAACCTTTACATCCGGGTATTAATCAAGTGTACATTGTTCATTCTATTTCATGGTTGTAGCTTACTGCTAGATATATGGTCTCCTTAATCAATGCATGCATGCATTAATTCGTAAGTAATAAACGTAATAGTGCGAATAACAATTGGACGAGGAATCGTTATCAATTGAATCAACCTAATTTTCCTCAAGGTATATGTTTCCTTATTCACCCACCAACCACTACCATTTATATCCCATTAATCTGGAAAATTATTAACTAAAAACTAATAGTAATAGTTTAATTAAGATACTAATCGGGCGACAATCTCTATTTTTTGCAAGTTAAGCGAAGCTCTAATCTCACCAAACCTCACTATATATAAATCAATTCCTTAGAACTCAAGAAATGGCACTACTTAACGTTTTTGAAAAAATTAAGCTAAATATAGGGAGTAGTATATTCCAGTAGAAGTCAAAAGTTGTAGAATACTGACTTATTTATTGAAGAAGTAAGTACTTATTAGCCGACTGTGATGTGTAACGAAAGCAACGGTAGCTAGGTGGACTTCTACATACATTAAAATTATTATAGTAGCAAGTTATACAATGGCGAAATAAGACATGGAGCGACACTAGTAAAGGTTTTGATGTAACGATAAGTAGTTATTCATTGTTAATTAGAAATATTTGGTTCAAGTCTTTGGAATGAAATGGGCACCTCACAATAAAATTTTCTGACACGAATTCAAATTAATTGGGCCTCAAAACACTGAATACTCGGTTGGAAACCAAAAAGGAAAAGAATCGACTAAATTTTGGATTAATTGGGTCTTAAAACGGATATTGAACGCCACATGGGAAGCGAAGAAATAAACTTGGAGAGACAGTTGCATAGAGCCATAAAGAGAGAAATGCAGTTGAATGTAAAATTGAATGGATTGAGAGTCGTAGTTGTTCCCTCGAGAATTGGCCTTTCTTGGATCATTCAACGTAGATAAAATACGTATAGTTTCTTGGGATTGCCTATCTTGGATGCAAGTCCAAAAAATTATCCTATACATAAAATACTCTTGGGATTACCTATACTTTATCAGTTTGTCAATTCTTTGTTTTTGGTTTCACCAGTGGAGAATTGTTTGAAAAGAAAGGAGGATTAGGGGCCAATAAAATTGGGTTGTTCTATTGTTATTTTAAGAATGGTTGAATAAGGCCACTGCCACTGAATAATACAAGCCATCCTTCCAACTAGAATATAATGGGCGCACTAGTGATTGAAGGAATGAGTAGATTATGTTATTGGAGTTTTATTTATTTAAGTGCTGAAAGTGGCTTATCTTTGGGCTTTTCCCCATTTTAGTCGTCTCCTCTTATTATATGAATATGAATATGAATATGAATATGAATTATTGATCAGAATGATGATTCACACCTTCTCGCCAACTACCATATTATCGCAGACTTCCACAACACTATATGCAATACTTTTCACGCGACGAATTAGTTTATAAACAAGTTTGATGTCAATACTTGAAAAGCAAAAAGAACATCTTTACAGCTGTTTGTCAATTCTTTTTCATGCATATTAACACTTTATATATGTTTAACCAAGTGGATACTGTAAAAGTAATTAATTTGTAGTTGATCAATAAACTGCACTACACTACCATCCTATACTCCTCTAAGCTGTTGGGGGCTTATAGTTGAGTTCCTTGGTTGATGGTACTAAAAATAGTGGTTACATTAATGCTTGGGAAATCAAATAATGTTACATCAGAGGAATGTGCCGAAAGCAATCACTTTCATTTTTTTTGAAAAGTATATTGTATCTTTCCAAGTATGTGTAACCTTCAATTTTATATCACATATACCCAATATTGAATTGGCCTCCTCTTCCCCCACTAGTCACATCTTACCAACCGCATATACATGGAAATAGAACTGTCCCTCTATCTCTTCCTCATCATTACTGAAGTTTCGTCTCTTAAAAGCACTCTAAGGTAGCGTTTGGACATATAAACATTAATTAGAAAAGAATTCAGTTAAAATATAAAACGTAAGTAAAAATATAAATTAAAAATTCTAATTAATATAAAATATAGGTATTCCAAATCAATAAATTTGAGCGCTTGGTATTACTTATTGTTTAAATGAAAATCTAAATTATGTCAAAATACATCATTCAATATAAATATAAAAACTACTCTCAAGAATAAGAGAAGGAGAATTAAAGTATGATTAAAATAAATAAGAGAATAAAAGTACGATTGAATAAATTAATTTGATGTTTCTACTTTTTGGAAAAAGCTAGAATTTGCTGCTCAAAAATACTTTTTCATTTTGACCAAACACCTTAAATTTTCCAAAAAAAAAAATACTTTTGGCATCCGAGAAGCTTGGCCAAACAGGTCCGATAATATCTACATAAGAACCGTTCTGCTCACATCATCAACTCTTTTAGCACGTAAACCAGTAATCAATGAAGCAAATAAAAGTTCGCATTCTCTATAAGCTGCTGCCTAAGTAACTATATATATAATGCTGGGGCACAAAAATTCGTACAAGAGCAGTTGGCAAACGAGATAAATGGTGTAGTAAAAGATACCAGAAACACAAACGAGGAGAAAAAAAAAAACTGTAAGGGAGCGTTGAGGTAGAAAAGAATGAAGCCTAAACTAAGGTATGAGACGGAATCTAAAAATTGTTGGGCCCGTACTGCCAAGTAAAAGATTCTATATTTCACCCCTCTGTGTACACTGCCGTAGAGTTGATGTAACCCTGCAATGGCAGGGAAGCTTCTATACAGGAAATTTGATTATTAATTTATGTAAAAAACTTTTCAATGTACTCTACAGCATGCTCTCGAGTCATCTCAGCCCGTCGAAGTGCACCTCCCACTGAACTTCAAGAGCCGCTTCATAGCAAAATCCTGTTTTCTCACTGTTGTCTCAAGGTGTTGAGAGAACTATTTTCTCTGTATCTGTCACACAACTGCATGGCTGTTTTCTTTTCTTCACCAACTGTAACCGCCACCTCGATTTAAATGCTGCTACTTAGTGTTTCATCCTCATTAGATGGTCCTAAACACTCCCATGGGTTTGAGTAGAAATAATCTTCTTCTTTGGGTCGGTCTGGAATAACCAACCTCTTCGTAGGATTGCCCATACGTTCAGCATGAGCTTCCTTAACTGAGTTAGAAAACTCATCCCATGTCAATGATCCAGCATTATGTTGGTCTATCAAATCCACTAGAAGCTTTCTATCCAACAAGATCGTTTTCCTGTACCCAAGATATCTGCATAGAATGGTAAGAGATTTAGATAGAAGAAGTAACAGATTGTTAAACACTACAACCAAATCTTTACTATGTACTCAGACCAGCAAACCAATAAGAAGACACCATATGTAGCTAAAATTGTACCGAATACATACTTGGGCATTACTAACAATCAAAAGCATGCCAGGTAACACAAAACAAAAGGATATCATTTATCTTAAGCATTTGAGCATATAAAAAAGTTCATCAGATGGAAATACCTGCGATGTCCTTCAACAACTTTGGCCATGTTTCCATCATATGTAGGAACAAAGATATCACTCTCCAATGAAACAAGATAGTCCAATGCAGCCATTTGAGAAGAGTGATTTTGAAAGAACATAAGGTCAGAAGGCTCAAGTAGTGTCTCCTTCCTCACCTGCTCAACATAAAATAGCTTAAACTGTGAGTCCACAAATTCAGGTAACATAAGCAGCTAAAAAACTAGATTGCACTTTCTAACTACCAGATTAGGATAAGCTGCTGTAAGACTAGCCATTCTCCTTTTTCCGCCATATATCTCTCCAGCGGCAATGTAAACTTGTATGCTGGGATCAATGTCCAATGCCCTTAAAGTCAGGGCAGTTTCTTCAGGTGTCAACGGACAGAGACCATCTCTCCTTTTCAAATCTGAATTTATGATTTTTTCTTTCCACCATGGATAAGCGTATCTGCAAAAGGATTAAATCAGCCCAAGAGTGACAAGACAACTAAAGATCACCACTTAATATAAGTTCATAAGTTTACCTCATTCTTGTCAACTCGTCAATCTCATCCTTATTACATCCCTGAGAACAGCCAGAGAAGGCCAGCATATCCATTTCATATCTCAGGTGCAGTACCATAAAAGGACCCTTTTGCCTGAGAAGTCGAACAACCTTTCTGCCCAGCTCTTCTATCTGAGGGGTGAATTTCAAGGCACTAAAATTTACTCGACAACGCAGTTTTTGAATTTCCATGGGTTGACCATTATTGGCAAGCCGAGCATCAGTTCTGTTTAAGTGAACAACTTTGTACTTCCGAATTAGGGGAAGAATCTGTAATCAGCAAATGCGACAATTATTACTCACAGAAGATAATGTGAGTTAACTACACCATCAAATAAGTGTGGCCTAAACCTACAAACCTGATTGTGGTAGTAAGAAATATCAGACCAACTGATAGGAGGCATGGTGTAAATCATTCCTAGCTCTACTCTCCTCTTCAATCTTGGGGGTAGCTCTCTCAATATTCGAACTTCATCTCTCAAGGATGATATAAAATGATCAACATCAAAAATATCTTGGAATTCACTGCAAGTTCAACAGTATTGTTAGTGTACCACAGATCATTACCTTTTGTTCTTTAAGGAACCAATCTATAATTAGAATCAACATACTCAAGGAGACACACCTTGGATCAGCCCAAAATGAGGTTTTATCCAGCTCAGGAACTATGAGAGTCACATTCAAATATCTTGCAATAGTAACCATATCACATATCTGCAACAACAAATACAGAGGAATGAGGGAGAATTAAAGAAACTTAAAGTCACAACCATTACTCTTATCGGATTACATCACCTCGTGCCACTAAACTGATATTTATCTTAAGTAAAGCCACTCACCGCAGAACGCATTTGATTCAGCCCTCCATTGCATGAAACCATAAGGTAACCATTATTTTTGTAAACCCCTGGATTCAAAAATAATTATAACAGTCAGGACTTGGATACTCGTGAGAAAACAAATATCCAAGGAAGCAAATTCTCAGCAAGCTCCTTTGCTGTTTTATTTGGACCATTAAAAGCTAGAACAGCCTGAATAGGACCATAAACCTTTCGTGACATCAACTAAGATTCACAGGCAAAATATTCAAACAATTCTACCACATATTTTACAAATATCTCAATTTATAATTAGCATCATGCCACAAAAGACTGGTGATCAGAAAACACTCTTTACATGTCACCACAATGTATGAAGTAACAACCAACGGTTATTTCACAATTTCACTAAAAATAGCCCATCTACGCTCTACTCTGTGACAGATTATGTTAAAAAGCTACTCACTCTTAGGTGGAAGAACTCTAGCAGGGACCTCAGGCGACGAGTTGACAACAAATGAAGCAGCAGACTCCTGTGAAAAACAAGAAGGCCAGCCTTTCAAAACCCTAGGACCCCAAGTCTCCCCTAAAGTCATCAATTGAACCACACAAGTCCACAACAGTATCGACGTTGTTGCCCTTATCATCCATAACTTCATTCTAGATCGTGACATCATTGAACTTTTCAGTTTCTCCACGCGACTATCACCTAAAGCCACTGCTTTGAAACCCATTATCTTCTTCCTCTCCTCTCTGTCCTCCAATACACTCTTTTCCCCCTCTATTCTGCACATATCCCACCCATACAAACTCCCCTCTACTCAAAATTCTTATCTATTTACCCAGAACAAGTTCACGCCTTTTTGATAATGTAGTATCCAAAATCACTCAGAAACGAAAGGATATTTTCTTTTAAAAAAAAAGTCTAACAGATTACGTGAGCGGATCAAATCCGAGCAGCAAGAGAAAAGAGGACAGAATTTGATCCTTCAGAAACGTGAACAAAACTTGGATTATTAGATCTTCAAAAGACTGTTTTTTTTGGAGCAGCACCAGAAACCCTAAATTTCTCGCATAGTAAGGGAAAAAATCGACCAAAAGTTCGATCTTCGAGTGATAAACTAAGTGAAGAAAATTAATTAAAAAGAATGAATGTGAAATGCGGCGGATATTTGGAAGATTTTCCGGCGAGACGGTGACGTTTGCCGGAATCTGGTGCCGCCGTCGGTGAGCGACGCGATAGGGAGGGAAAGAGAGATTGTGAAAGTGAAGAGGAGAGGGAGAGAGAGACGAAAAAGAGAAAGAGGAGAGAGAGGGAATAAGAACACGCACCGCGTGGTGAGTTTAGGGGAGTGATTTGGGGTGTGGTTATAGCGGTTATCACATGCGGCAACTTCCACAGTTCTCTTTTATGTCTTTTTTATGTTTTCTTTTTTTTCTTTTTCTACTTTGGTGTAGCACTAATATATAGTCTTTGATGGTTATTATTTTTATATGCATTCTCCTCTGGCTTCAGTTTCTAAACTAAATAAATCTTATTTTTTGGATTTAAATTGGTTGCAGGCTATCTTGTTTGATTATCAACTCCTAATATACAAACCTTTTGAACAAATGGCAACCTTATGAATCCTGTCACTATAATGTGAGTAATATATTGTATACTATGCTTAGATCAATTTGTTCGTATTGAAAATCAATCATATAAAATTCTATAATCGAGACACAGGTAGGTCTAATTTAACTCTTTGAATAAGAAAGAGCCAACTGCCAAGTATTGTGCAATTAGCTATAAGTTAAATATATAAACCTTTTTTTATTACGTAAAATGAAGCAATTAAAAAGGCCGGTCAGTATTAAAAGAATAATATCATTATTAATCAGTATATTTTTCTTTTCGCGTGAATCAAACGTGTTTATTTGACGAATTGAAACTTGATCAAAGCTTTGATTGGACCAAATTAAGCCACTGAGTGACAATTTGTTTCAATGTGCAGGGGACATAAAACATTTATATTTATACTTAAAAATAAATGAATAATCAATAGAAACAAAAGAATGAGAGGAAAGATTAAAGGGAGGAAGAGCAACCATTGGAGTATGAAACCGGGTACACCAGATTCCTCCTCAGCATGTTAGAACAGAGTTTTGATGAATTGAGAACCACGGCAAATATGGAAATATTACCAATAAATGAGAGCCAGCTAAACTGTTATCGGTTAGGGCCCATTCAATAAAAGTACAGTCAGACGTGTCAAAGATCGAGCCACATTAACGTTACATGTGGCACCGTGAGATGACCGTACAACAATCTTCGTATCGCCCGAATTATAATGGGACATAGAGGCACCGACAATATCTCGCGATATTTCTGTGGCTGCATTTAGAAAAAACCTTTATTTTTGGCTTTTTACTTTTAACCATCTCATGTTACCTTTTATCCCCTCTTCTTTTTTTTGACATTCTTATCACGAATTACTTTCTTCCTGTTTTACTTTTTTGGCTTTATTCACTACGACATGAAAGTGCAGCTGAAGAGGGAACTAATCCCTAATTTATCTTTGCCTTTGTTAATACATCTAAATCACACTCTTACTTATCCAATTGTTAAGAAATAACATTTTCGTCCAAGCATGAGAATTGTATGAGTCGAAATCTGACCAACGCGAGAATGACCTTAAAAAGGGAATGACAAGAAGGTAATTAAGCCGTGATTGTGTACACGAGACACCGTAACGACGGGTGTCACGGCCACAGCCGAAATCGAATCATCAAAAGCCTTTACGGCGTAGCACATGTTATGGCGCTTAGGGAGGTCGACCTGAAGCGCCAACAACAGGTTATAGTAAACCGGTCAAGGATCGTTGGATAAGGGATAACACCTAGTATATATACAGGTTGAGAGAATGATAGAGGAGGCTTTTTTTTTCAATTCTCTCTTCTTCTCTTAGAGTCCCTTCTAAGTGAAACCCATGAGGGATTCAAGGAAAAGTCCACAACTTTGTCACACCCTTTTGTAACCTTCGTCATGAAAATAATAAGAATATATTCAACAGTTGTTAACGGGTTATCTTCTTACTCTCCTTTATCATATATTATAGAATGATTTTGTATTGGTGATTATATTGAGAATACAAACCCATCATTTTCTATTCGACGTCTTTTATAATATTGGCAGTCCCACAAAACTTCATTATCTTCGATTTGTCTTATCCAAATATTCCTCGATCTAGAATTAATTATCTTTGGTTTTGATTTACCCTCTATTTTACTTACTAATTCGTGTTAAGAACAGGATTTTGACACTTTTTGATAAAATAATTTGGCGCCAACTGTGGGGATTTCCTAGCCAAAGCCTTAGTTCCCTCTAGATCCACCAAACCAACCAAGGATAAAATCCTTATACGAAATTGGAGCTATGCTTGGCTTATATGCAACGCCTACGTCGCGCCACAACGACAACTCTGGCACATCGCGGGCGTGAGCCATCGTAGAGGAGTTGTGGCTATTACACATCAAGCGCACTTGTAATCTCGCCTCCAGGTTAGCACCCCACACATATTAATCTTACTATATGGGACGCCGCTCGTTGTAGAACTTATTGTCAAAATGCTCTTCATCTACGCATTTGGGGTAGAACTTATGTCACTGCTACCTTGGCACATCCGAGACCGAAACAAATTGGGAGCGACGAGGTGAGATGTGAAGCTGACATCATGCCTAAAGAGTGCAACCGGCGATGGAAACGTGACCAATCTCTCTCATTCATCAGCTAACCAGCCAAACAAGGTAACAAACGGTTCCTCGTACCTTTAACTCGTTATTCTTTTTACAAAAAAAAAGGTGTGAAACGAAGAGCAGGAACGCCCACCACGAGTATACGAGTAAACAATTAGCCGACAACGGCTCTAAATCCCTCCTTACGGCAGCGGGCAAACTGAAGAGAACCATACACACCTTACCGTAGTGTAAATAATAGACAAACGGCTCAGAACGAACTGGCTACATTAAGAAAATCTGCATAAGCAAGGGACTGTACCGCAGACTCGAAGATGTCCCAACACAAGTAGAACGTGGGTACCAAGAGCTCGCCGATATGTTTGCCACAGATATGCAACACCTACTCACCCGGCCATATGCGTCGTTACATATGAACCTCTAAGCAACGAATTCACCGCCCAACCCATCGCGGCCTCTCCAGGTCGAGCGATGAAGGGACTACATAAATCGGGACTCACCCTGATGCATGCGTAAGCCAACGCATAAAACTCCAATAAAAGGCAAGGTCGCACGCGATACTCTTACGCCACTCTACAAATCGTCGAAGTAAAACTCGACCTCGCTCGAGTCGCCAAAGTAAAACTCAACCTCGCTCGAGTCGCCAAAGTAAAACTCGACCTCGCTCGAGTCGCCAAAGTCAAATTTGACCTCGCTCGAATCATTCACATTGTACCTCGCTCGTTCATTCACATTCGACCTCGCTCGAATTATTTTTAACATTCGACTTCGCTCGAATTATTCCAACGTTCGACTTCGATCACGTTATTCCAACATTCGACCTCGCTCGAATTATGTTCAACGCTCGACTCCGCTCGAATTATTTTTAACGATTCGATCTCGCTCGAGTTGAGTCAACCTTGTTCGAGTCAAATAAATTTGACCCCGTTTAAATCAAGTTGATTCAAACTCGCTCGAATAAGATAAAGCTACTCCGCTCGAGTAAAGCAAACATGAACCATGCCAAATTCCTGAATCAAAAACAGGGACTCATCGCAAAAGGGTCCGAAAACCCACTCCAAAAAAAGAGAGAAGAGCCAGAGACGTACAACCGGAAACAAAGTAAATTTTATTCAAAAAACTTGCATACAACGTCTTGCAAAGGGCCCAAACAGGCCTCCAAAAACAGTGATACAACGACAAACAACAACAAGGAAAGAACAAAACAAACAAAAAAAGAGAAAAGGAGAACAAGTACTAAAAAAAACCACAAATCTCATTCTGCCGCATCCCCGCCGTCATCCCCATCAGCGCTTCCACCCTTAGAGAGCCCATCTTCAAATTCGGCACCACCATCGGCCTCTGGCGTCGCAGGGTCATAGCCACAAGCAAGTCGAGCCCCGTGCGCCTTCTCACGAACATCCTCAAAAGCAACCTCAGGGACACTCCCCGCCATCCATAAACCATGTAAATGTCTCGCTGGGCCTCGGCGTGGACCCATATTTCATACAGGTTACGAGGAACGGCAACAGGGGAAACATCTTGAGGGCCCTGATCCAAAAACTGGGCTTTCTCGGCCTCGAAGGCCGCCACTTTGTCACCTAAATTCAAGGCGTCCCGCTTGAGCTCGCCAATCCGCTCTTCGAGCCTTGCCTCATTCGTCGTGGCTATCTTCCTCTCCGCCTCTTGTGCGGATCCGAGGACGCGCACGGTATCTTCCAGTGCAGCCGCAACCCAAGCCGCTTCAACCCTCTCTAACTCCACCACCTTCCTCTCCAAGTCGCCACATTTTCGGTCCATTCCTCGCTCAGAATAGCAAATCTGGTGGCATTCTGCTCGAGCTCAGCTCGCAAAGATGAAATCGTCGCCTGAAGGTCCTCGCACTCAGCCGCGATACCATCACCCACCTCGAGATCCTCGTCTTTAACTTTAATCAACCCCTCAAGATCACTACATCTGCGGATAGACCGAATCAGGTCGCCATCTTTTTTTCTCCAGCTCCTCCCTGAGAGACCGAGTATCACCACCCGCTCTAAGCTGCATGTGTATCTCTCGGCACCTGTTGCGATACCTGTGGTATTTCGCGGCCATCTTCAAGAAGACATAGGCATGCGTCTCATCCCGGCGAGCACTCTCAATCTCCAGCATGTAAGTCTAAACAAAACAATGAAACGAGTGAGGAAAAATCAACGTAAGCAAAAGACAAAGAAGAGGAAGTAACAAAAGGAAACTCACCCCCAAAGCCATCCTGGCCATGCCACGCAAAAAATCAGAGTCGCTAATCTCCAAAAGAGATCTGCTTCGGGTGGCGGAGCACCAAAGGCCGAATTGGGGAACCAAATCCACCATATCCTCCAGTAGGTTAACTTCCGACGGGATTTCAAGCACACGAGAAGGACCTCCCGCCCTCACGTCAACTCTAGTAAAGCCCTCCTCGAACATCCTCATGTCCTCGGATCGACGTCCGAGTCGGACTCGTAATCATCCACCACCATGCCTTTAGACCTCTCATCAGCCGATGAGGAGACACGAGCCTACTGAGACGAGGAAGGTCCACTCTGAACAATGGCGGTAGCCACTGAACCCTGTCGTGACGCCATCGTGTCCTCCTCCGTCCTTGGTTCAGATAACACCTCCGCTCCCTGGGCGACCCCTATCACATTCTCAAACACCGCCCCTACGGGATCATCCCTCAAGGATACATCAATAAAAGGCATCTCTTCCGACGCTATCATCCGCCTCTTCGATGGGGTCCCTTCGACCACACCATGAGAGGATTCGCCCACCGAGCAAACCGTGGGAGCCGGAGAGTCTGAGTGAGGAAAAATCTCAGTACGACCCGATCCGGATGCCGACTCGACCAGCGCAGCGGTCTGATTCCGAGCATCCTCATCAACAAACACCTGAAGTGCAGACCTAGTAGAGGAAGCCAGCTGGTGGAAGGCAAGAGTAGGGGCCCTCTCCATTTCGCCTCTCTCTGACCTGTCAAAAAATGACACACGACTCTATTTAAGCACCAAGCAGAGAAAAACGCAGGACAAAAGATGAACGACTATGGCCAAGATAAGGCGACTCACCGACATAAGGTTTACGCCCAAACTTCTCGTGGAAACGCGCCCACTTGCGAATTCCCACCGTGTGAGGTAGAACCGAGGCCACCCATTCGCGGATGTCCCTAACCAGCGGAGGAGGCAACCTCTCAACTGCAACAAAAATAGAATAAACGAACAAAGTCAGTCAGTGGAATCATGAGATATGGATAACCAATCAACGTGGTAAAAATGAAAGTCAAAGACTTACGGGCAAAATTCCACGTCTCGGGAAATCCGGGGGGATTAGATACCAAATTCTCCATGCGGATGTAGAAGAAACTCTCCCAAAAATGACGATTGGTCTTATCGTCCAGTCCAACCACCAGGCTCTTATTACCCCGATGGCGGAGGTGCAACATAGTGCCCATTTGAAATCTGGGGACGAAGAGATGCATCATATGTTGAAGGGAGACGCCACGACCATCTAGCTACGCGTACTTGTTGAGCATCAAAAAATGTTTGTATATGTAGGTGAGCTGTGCCGGGCACACCTCGTAGAAATGGCAGAAGTTCACCGCCAATGAGGGAAGAAAGAGCGCATACCCAATAATGAAAGGGTACACATAGAAATCGCAATACCGAGGGCGATGCAGGTGAACTATATCACCTTCCTCCGGGACGAGTTCGATATGTTCGGGAATCCTCCACTTGATTTTGAATGCAGCGAGTGCTGCAACATCCATTATAGAAAGCATTGGCATAGACTCTTCTTCAGCAGCGTGGTTAAAGTCATTTCGTGGCTTCCCCAGGCGGGGCACCACCTCATCTACCGCCGAAAAAACTCTCATCTTCCGCTAAATTCACTCCCTCGTCGAGGGAAGGAGCGACATTTTCCGGCACCAGAGCGCTAACAACTAGGTCAAGATTAGAAGTACTAGCCATTTCGAAAAAATGCAAAGATCGGGGATGTAGAGAAAGAAACACGACAATCACGAAGGATGCCTGCGTTAAGAAGCACGAACAAGGGAGAAAGAGAAAGTGATTTCAAAGATTTTCCTAAAAAAGATTCGAGTGATACTATGCCCGAGCAAAATCCCCCTATTTATAAAGGTAGAAGTTCCGGTTTAAAGAAACGAATCGCCGCCTTTTTCAAAAAGTAATGTGAGGGGCACAAAAAACAATGCGACGCTTAGCAAACGTGCATTATAATGACACCTGACGAATTTAATGTCATTCCAATGACACACTGGTCTGGCGATTCACCCATAACGTCACATCATTACCCCTCAGGGAAATGCTCACCCCATGGCCAAACCGGTCAGATTCCTATGCCAATGTTGGCAAAGTCCGCCTATCGTGCCCGCCTAAGGCCGACCACCATAGGCGGAGGGACTAACTGTATGGGTCAAATCTGGCCACGTGAGAATGGCCTTAAAAGGGAATGACAAGAAGGTAATTAAGTCGTGATTGTGTACACGAGACACCGTAACGACGGGCATCACGACCACGTTCGAAATCGAATCATTAGAAGGCCTTTACAGCGTCGCACATGCTATGGCGCGTAGGGAGGTCGACCTGAAGCGCCAACAACATGTTATAGTACACCGGTCAAGGACCGTTGGATAAGGGATAACACCTAGTATATATGCAAGTTGAGAGAATGACAGAGGGAGCTTTTTTCCAATTCTCTCTTCTACTCTTAGAATCCCTTCTAAGTGAAATTCACGAGGGATTCAAGGAAAAATCCACAACTTTGTTACACCCTTTTGTAACCTTCATCATAAAAATAATAAGAATATATTCAACAACTGTTAACGGGATATCTTCGTACTCTCCTTTATCATATATTATAAAATAATTTTGTATTGGTGATTATGTTGAGAATACAAACCCATCATTTTCTATTCGACGTCTTTTATAATCTTGGCAGCCCCACAAACTTCACTATCTTCGATTTGTCTTATCCAAATATTTCACGATTTAGAATTAGTTATCTTGGGTTAGGATTTACCCTCTATTTTACTTATTAATTCGTGTTAAGAACAAGATTAACACTTTTTGGTAAAACAAGAATATTCTTGTATTATCGCATAAGGTGAAAGCTTAATATCATTAATAATTCTAAAAATATCAAGAATTGTTAGTCTTTAAATCTTGTGTTTCTCGGTTATTAATTGAGATAAAAGCTCGGATGTAGTTTTTCAGCTCAGATTTACTTCTGATTGTTGTTCCAAAAGATATATTTGTTGAGCTTACTATTCAATCAAATTTTTACAAATTATTGTACAACTTCGAAATATTAAAACTAATATAAAATTTAAATTACAAAATTTCTAATATAATAATGAACAGGAAAACTTAAAAATGAACATGAGACAACTATCTGGTTGGAGATAGTTGTAATACAGTCCTTTTTTTATTTCGAAGAATAAAGGGAAACTTGATACATCATTACTCAAGGAATGATTAGCTTGCATTGTCTAATAATAAGTGCTAGTTTATTTAGATCACAACTGGTAGTTTTCTGATTTTATAACAACTAATTAAAATAATAATTAATACGCTATTATTAAAATTATTTCAAAGTAACATCTTAATGTTTTTCAGGCAAAATAAACAAAAACAACAACAACCCCGTGTAATCTCACAAGTGGAGTCTGTTATGATCGAAAAAATCAGGTGTCATGCGAGAGCTAGTAAAACAAACCTTGAACGACGATAAATCAGACAGTAAAAGAGATTTACCAAAAGAGACACATACATTTAATGTGGTTCAACCAACTGACCTACATCCACGACGAAGATGAGCAATCCACTATAATAAAAGAGAATACAAAATATCGAGAAAACAACCTCACGAAGAGGCAAACACAAGTGACACACTAACACTTGTTCCGTAAAGTTCTCCCCCTAAACAAGTCTCTCAAACCCCATATGGCTAAATCGTGGATGCTAATGAATGAGAAGGAAGAATCCTCAATCTATAGAAGTCCAAACCTTTCCTATAAGAAAATGAACTAGCCAAATATGGAAGAATTATATTTTCCTTTTAAGAAAAGAAAACTCAATTATAGTAAACATGTTGCACTTTCCTTCAAAAGATAGGAAAATCAAACATGGTAAGAAAATTAGGACAACACCTAACAAAGTCTGGGAAGAGTAAGATGTACGCAGTCTTATCCCTACCCTGAAAGGGGTTTGAGACTATTTTCGATAGATCCTCGGCTAGAGAAAAGATGGAAGAAGCGTCGATAGCAAGAAATAACAATACAAGATATTAGAAAACTAAATCCAAGATAGCAAAAGAGAATATGAAAGAAGTACTGATAGAAACTAATAACAGTAAAATATATGTATTGATAGCAAACTAAGGGAGTACTGATGACAAGTAATAACAGTACAAAATATATGGTAATAGCAAGCTAAGGATAAAAGAGATACCATACTAACACTAATACTATTGAACTAAGAAAGACAGAAGGAAACGTTCGACTACCTACTAACCTTCTACCCTAATTATCAACCTCCACACCCTCCTATCAAAAATCATGTTTTTGGTTAGCTCAAGCTGCGTCATGTCCCGCATGATCACTTCTCCATAAGACTTCTTTCGTCTACCTCTATCCTTCCTCTTAACCCCCGGCCAATTTCTCAAACCTCATAATTGGGATATTTGTGCTCCTCTTTTTAATATGCCTGAACTATCTTAACCTCGTGCAAAATAAAGGAAATAGAAAATGATGGGGAGTTGCAATAGTGGCCAATTTGGTGCCATGTGTGGAATTCAACCAGGAGCCTCGGGACAGATTTAAATGTGATCACTGATTTAAGAGACCAAGAAGATAACGGTTGAGGGTTTTAGACTCAAGAAATAGCGTAAATTTACTATGGTTAAGAGCTTAAAGTTTATTTGCAAGACACATATTAGTATATATTAAATGATTTGGTGTAAACACTTCGAAATGGGTAAGTTTTTACCCAAGAAATAGTAAATATAGCATAGATAATTAACTTCATGTCTTAATTTTGGTTTCTTAAACATATCACCATTTACAATAAGGTTTATCTTTTCTTCTTCTTCTTCTTTATCTTATATATAGATAGATATGTCAATAGTAATTGATAACCTGGGTGTTACTTTAGAGTTTCATATGCCAAACTATGAGATTTTCACGATTTCATCTCTTTGTAATTCAATACAAAAAGTAATTGGTTTTATAAAACTAGCTATATATTATATATTATCAATAATTTCTGCATAAGGCGGCAAACTGATATCACATATTCAAATAAATGAGTCATAAGTTAGAGATTATTTTATATCTCGTTGATATTAAAGCATGAAAATACATTTTTAATGATATTATTACTATAAAATTCTCAACTTTTTAAAAGTACTTGTCGTATACCACGTATAATATGGCAAGAAAGAAAAGCAAACGAACTATGCATACTTACATGCTTCTAAATACAAATGAAGGTCAACAGGAAAATTGATCTAATCTTAAGGCCAGAGATTTTTAATGTGAAGCTAGCAATAGGGTGAATTTGTGATTTCTTGAAATGGTAGAAAATATCCCGACATAACGAAGTTGTACTTAAAACCGTTTAAGGCAAAGACAAAATCGCCTTAAACTTATTCTGAAGCTCCATTTTCGGAAGAATTTTATAGCGGCTGACGGTAAGCGAGAAGTACGCTGGGCGATAAATTGAAAAGGGACAACAAATGACAACTGGATCTCTCTCCCTATTAGGCCGTACCGTGAGAGTGTCGGTACCGCCGTTATAACGGCAAGTTTATAACGTAGGGGAAAAGACGAGTAGGTGAGAACGCTGTGTCAGAACGGTCAAGTGGTGTCACGGGTTAAATGAACCGAGGCCCTTTGGGCTCACTCTATGGTGTGGCCCACAACCCGGTTCATATTTGGTGGGGCAAATTATGAATGTGAATGTGGGTCGTGTCAGATTCTATGGTCCCCTTCTGTAGACGTCGCATTCATCCATTTCTCAATCATTTATATCATGCCTCACTTTTTATATTTTTTCACTTTGATGTAAAATAACAAGTTTTATTTTTTGACTAGGGAATAAAAATTAGCAGATATACCCCTTTTAATATTCATTTTATACTTCATCGGAAAACTATTTTATATTTCGCCCTTAAGAATTTCAAGAACTGAAATAGTATGCAATGCAGAGTAAGCACAACAGTGACACTCAATAAAGTTTAATGATAAGAGCAATTTGGAATAAATTGACTTCAAATGGGATGTGGCATGTTTTTCAATTTTCGCTTGTGTTGTATCACCTAAGTTGCATTTTTAATATTTTGGAATGTCAAATTGATAATTAATAGAATGAGTGAAGTCATGAATAGTTGAGGATTATTAATTAAAATATATAAAAGGTAAGGATATTAGCATTATTGATATCCTACACCTAAGAGGTCCAGGATATATACATATCACAAATGTCAGTAATCATTTAGCAAACTACTTTAATTCCTATGTGATTAAGATTGATAGAATTGCATCTTGTATCTTAAACATACCATTCTTTATTCCTTAATTCTCCAATGATAGCTGTGATTGATAAATTTACCGATTCTATGCTAAATGCAGGGAAATCAGAGAAGCATGTTGTCAAACATATAATTTCACGCACCAATCACGCCAAAAGTATAATAGCTGTCTTCGTCAAATATGTTTACTTTCATTCGTTGGCTTCTTAAAATTCTTGGCACTGGTTCATTTAGCTGCTTGGACCAAGGTTTAAATAATTATTTCTATCGAGTATTTGACATCTAATTGAATAATTAAAATTTAAAAATTAATAAATTAAAGTGAAAATACATTTATGTTAATTACGGTTAATTATTAAAAAGTGTATATACAAACATAACTCTTGTTGGTCTTTAAGATTAGTCTAGCTTAAAGAGAGTGAATGGAAAATGGTGGAAAAAAAAAAGGAGGGAAGTAAAATTTTGAATTAGTGCACTTTGTTCCTCATTGGAAGAAGGAAAGAAAATCTATGTGTATATATAGAGAAACTCTTCTTCTACCTCTTAAAGAGTTGAGAAGAAGGCAAACCTTGCGCTGCCGTCGTCGCTCGGCTTCGGCTTTGGTCAAAGATTGATTGATTAATCTTTTTGGACAAAATTCTTTTTAAATTATTTAATTAATTAATTAATGATAAAAATTCAAACCCGGAATGACCCGCGACCCGGCCCGGCCGACCCATTTTCTTTCCCGGATTATTTTAAATCCGTTTTTAAATTTCCCGCAATATTCATAGCTGTTCTGAAAGGATTCACACAAACAGTACGAAATTGACAATAAATATACTTTGAATTCCTGAATTTTTACATACTAATTTTTTTGATCTTTTCTTCTTCTTCTTCTGCACAAAATATTCCAGTGTGTTTTACAGTCTTCGAGTGGTTCATTGTTCACCGGCGTTTTTGGTACCAACACTCCGGTGAGTTAAATCGTTCTATCCTGGGAAGATATATTTCAAAACCTCGGGTACTTGAGGGGAATAATTTCCTTAAGGACACACTATGTATTTAGTGGGCTCGATTTTTTCTTACACTATTTTCAGAATTCATTTTTGACGTTCTTGTTCTACTAACTTTCTGGTATTTTTCAAAAAATTTGGTGTTTTAAATTTATTTTACAGCAATATAGATTACTAAACAACTCTTACGTTCATTTACATCTTGACTTTTCTCTAGATTTGGAAAATTTCATTTTCACTTTTCTCTTTCAATTGATAAGCAAACAAAGGCACACGATTTCGTACCTTCTAAATTAGCCTAAAAAGAAGAAACCTAAGGCCCCATTAGTTTGGCAGCACTCGCTGTAATGAAATTTAACTTTTAACTACCACTACAGCCTAAACTATGTTTGTTTCATAGAAGCTGAAAGGTAATAATTTTATAAGTAAAAGTGAATCAGTAGTTTAAATTCAAATAGCAAAGAAAAATCGACTATTTTTTACTCCATGAATGAGACGTGCTATGTCTATTACTCCATCTTGTATTATAAAGGGTGAGTTTGGTACGGAGGAAATGTTTTCATGGAAAATGAGTGATTTTATCACTTATATTTTCTTGTTAGGTCGGTGAGTAGAAAATATTTTCCCGAAAAATATTTTTTACTGTTTGGTTAGGAAATATTTTTTTATGCCACTCTCCTCAACCCCCTGTCCTCCATGTCTCTAAAAATTTACACATACCCAAAGGAACTAATGTGCTGTTTTATTTTTTTACGCAAAAAGAAAGTACTATTTCAACAATATGAAAATACAGTACTCATTTTATTGAAATAAAAGAAAATACTTTTTCTATCATGAAAAGAAAATACTCATTTTTGTTGAAATGAAAAGAAAATACTTTTTTTACATTATGAAAAGAAAATACCTTTTTGCGGAAATGAAAATAAATACTTTTTCTACATGAAAAGAAAGTCTTTTTTTTTTGTTAAAATGAAAAAAAATACTTTTTTATATCATGAAAAAAAAATATTCATTTGTTGAAATGCATTTTTTTTATTTATTATAACATGAAAAGAAAATACTATTAATAATATTTTTATTTAGGGTGGAAGAGGTAGGTAGGGGTTGGGTGTGGGGTGGGTTGATGGGGATAGGGAATAAGGTGGAGAGTGTTGAGAAGGAGTTTTGGAAATATTTTTACTTCTCTTGATAGGAAAAATATTTTCCTACAATTAGAGAAAATGAGTTCATGAGAAAAATGTTTTCTAAAATATTTAGGACAACCGAACATGAGAAAATTGAAAAACATTTTCCGTTCTTACCAAACACACCCAAAAACGTTTCCTCTTTTGAGAGTTGAAATACATATTACTTCAATCCTAATCATGTCAGTTATCATCATTAAGCTGTATTAGACCATAATAGAGACAATGCACAATTTCTTCCTTGTTTATATTTGAAAGGTTCAAGTACTATGTATGGGTCATTATCCTATATATATAGTATATATTATTTATTGTCGTTATGGCAATAAATATAATAAAAACTTGTTATACAGATACATTGTTATAAAACTGAACATTTTAATCACTCTTTTTTTTTTCTTCCTTTCTATTTGACTCTGCTTACCCTCCGAACATATTTTAAAGAAGTCAATCGCCATATATAATACGATTAAACATTGGTTAAAATTCAATCCGTCATTTAGCTCAAAAAATAAAGTACAACAAAAGATAAAAATAATTGAGAACACATTATAGACTCACTAGCTAAAAGTGCTGCAATAAAAGAAAATAAAAAAAGTTGTGGTACAAAATAATAAACACAACATGAATAACTGGAGGTTGTACTCATCCTATAAGAGTATGTATTTTTCCGAGCACCGGGGGAATTAAATTTATAAGACTTTTGAACACTTAAAGCAATTTATAAGATAAATGTGTTAAGATTAGTATAAAAAAGATATTTTCATTATTAGTATTTAATATTTAGAACTAGGTTTAAAAAAAGGTAAAATAGTCCTCCGCCCACCTAAGCTTGTACTTGATTATCATCCCGGTGAACGCACTTAGAACTTTTCTGTCTGAACACCCCAACTTAGCAATTTGCACATTAATAGACACTTTAATTGAGCGTGCTCTTCAATGAATAACATGTCATATGCTAAGCCTTTTAATGCATGACATGTGTAATTTGCGTGTCCCTTTTTTTGAACAAACCAATTTACTAAATCTCTAGTTTGTGGCCTTCGTTCTTTCTCTTCCTATTCACCATATCTCCGCTAGGACAGCCTGAACCAATTCAGCTCAATACTGGTCTTCCTAGCTCAAGAATTAGACTCAAAATGCCTCCACAAACTGGTCACAAACTGAAGCCAACTCCCAAAGTAAACATTAAAATCCAGTTCGCACAGCACTGAACAATTCAGTGCCAACTAATCACCAGTTTGCAGGTTCATAACTTGACAAAAATGGCATAATTGTAGCTGCAAATTTTAAGTCTAAGCTAGGAAGATTAAACAAGTAACTAATTTCAATGAAACTAGCGGTGGTAATTTTAATTCAAAGAGCAACTCCAAATGATTTTTGATGTTTAGCTTAAAGTATATATATATTTTTATGTATATCGTCTCATATTTTACTTTTGTTTCGTGAATTTTGGATGTTAAATGTGATGATTTATATTAATATGAAGTGTTTTTATGTGTAGGAATGATCCGGAAGCAATTGGAGACGAAACGTGTGAAATTAGAGCCAAAACGAATGAAAATGGGCAAAGGAGCAGTTGGGCGCCACAGACAGCGCCTGGAGCCACCTGTGGCGCTGGAGGCAGTATTGATTTATGAAGCAGCGTCGTGCCTGCCGCTGACCAAGGCTCCAGTGACGGGAAATTTTCCTATTTTACCCGGGACTCGGTTATTTCGGCCCTAGACCTACCCAACCGTATAAAAGCAATACCAAACTTATTTGTTGGGGAGTTGACGCCACTTTGGAGAAAAGATACACACGAGAACGTTAGGAAGCGGAGAAATCTCAGTTTTCTTCAACTTTTTCTAGTATTTTCAATTATTCAACACTTATGAATTTGTTTGATTACATCATGAGTGACTAAACACCCATTCTTCTGGGGTTGTGATTTAGCCTTGAATATTGTTGTTTAATGTTAGCTTGACCTTGATTATAATTCACCAATATATGGATGTTTCTTCAATTCTGTGTTTAATTGCTTAATTTTCTGGCCAACAGTTAGGTTCTATTTACTATTTATGCTATGCTTGGGAAAATCGTGTATAGATTAGAGAGGAATTGAAGAGAGCGCGATCTTAACTCTTAGGGGGAGTGGCGTGGTTAGGATAGGAATATACCTAGTCACCGTGCTTAATTAAATATCGTAATCTTAATGCGTTCTTAATAGATTAATTTCATAGGAATATAAGCGTTAATCTATTTCGAATAGGCGAGTAGTACTTCGGGAGAAGGCTATGAGAGCAATTATCGATTAATTAGCAACCATGAGTGAATTGTATGAAAGAGAGAGTTAATTAGAACACAATATGAATGGTGAATTGATCACAACCATGGAATATTTGTCTCTACTTAATAAACAACAACCAACTCGTTACTTGATAATTTAGTCATTACTTAGGATCGTACTTTAATATAGTCATATTCTTGGATTTTGATTTTTGCTTGATTGAATAACAATTTTAGTAATTTAGTGAGTAGTTGATACAAGTCTCTGTGGGTTCGACACTTGACTTATCATTTTATTACTTGTACGACCACGTATACTTGCATGTGCGTTTGAGAGCAACAAGTTTTTGGCGTCGTTGCGGGGGACTTGAAAATTAACTACTTTCTAGTTTTTGCTTTAATTTTTTATTTCGTCTAGTCTAACGTTACTTGATTTTTGCTCTAATATCAGGAAATTCAATTGAATGCGTAGGGTCAGAAGCCAGGACAGACTCAACGGCTTTGACCCCGAACCTGAGATAACATTTCATAGGAGGCTGAGGGAAGCAAGGGATACAAATAATATTCAGGCACCCGTTCAATTTCATGTGAATATGGCAGAGGAGAAACATATGGTTGTTCAGGAGCTAGCAATGCCCAGTATTGCTAATGTTACCTCCAGCATCGCGAAGCCCAGAATCACTGGGCACTTTGAGCTGAAACAGATCATGATCCAACTACTTCATGCAAATGGGCAGTTTATGGGTCTTCCACACGAGGATCGACATCAACATATTTTGAACTTCTTGGAGATTAGTGATACTTATATCACTAACGGGTTCACTCCAGACTATGTGAGGCTCACACTTTTTTTATTTTCTCTGTTGGGCGAAGCAAAGCGATGACTGAAGGCAGAACCGGCTAATTCCATTACATCATGGAATGATTTGGCAAGAAAATTTCTGGCAAGGTTCTTTCTTTCAGGAAAAACTGCAAAGATCAGAAGTGAGATAGTTGCCTTTTAAACAGAAAGCAGGAGAATCTTTACACTCAGATTAGGAAAGGTTCAAGGAGTTACTCAGAGACTGTCCTCATCACAATCAGACGAATGAAGTGTTAGCTCACACGTTCATAGAAGGGCTCCATCCTGAAACAAAAATTGTGGTAGATGCTGCAACTGGGGGACAAGTGTTGGAGAAAAGCTTTGACGAGATATATGCATTATTAAACAAATTCTCCAAAAGCAATTCGGATTGGCAAGGAGAGATGGGCAGACACACAATGCAAAAGTCTGCAAGGGTTCTTAAGTTAGATGTCATCTCGACATTATCATTGCATATTTCTACGTTGACCAACCAAGTCAATCATATGACCTTGTTTTACAAGCAACAAGCCCAGCCAGTGCAACAAGTTCAGGTATTTTGTGAAGTACATAGAGAGGGTCACCCGAGTGACTTATGCCCAGCTAAGCCAGAGTCTGTATGCTTGGTGGGTAATGCAAATAGGGGTCGGGAGAATCAATATGGGAACACTTATAATCCCAATTGGAGGAACCACCCAAACTTCTCTTGGGGTGGAAATCAAAGCACTCAGAATCAATACCGGCCTCAAGCACCTCAACAACAATACATGCCACCTCAGGCGGAACAACAAGTTATCCTTGAGGAAATGATGAAGAAATTGATGGTTGATCAGCAAGCCCTCGATCAGAAATTAATGGCGGATCAACAGGCCTTCACTTAGAAAATGATGGCTGACCAGCAAGCCCAAGCCGTAGTAATGAGAAATTTGGAATGCCAAGTGGGACAACTTGCCAGTGCCCAAAATACCTGATCAGTGGGAGATCTTTCAAGTGACATTGAGGCTAATCCTAAGGCATCCATTAATGTCGTATCATTGAAGAATGGGAGAAAATTAGAAGAGGTCCAGTCGAAAAAAAGAAAACAAGTAACTTTTAATAAGAGACCAGCCACTATAGAATCGACATCAAACAAATCAAAGGAATCAGAGAAGCCAGCTGAAGGGGCGGTGGCCGAGCAACCCCCACCATTGGTTGCAAGACCACCCCCTCAGTTCCCTCAAAAGTTGTAGAGAGTGAAGGATAATGCCGCATACAAAAAGTTCCTTGATATTTTGAAGCAAGTGTAAATCAACATTCCATTGGTAGACATTTTGCAGGAAGTGCCCAAATATGCTAAATATATCAAGGACATAGTGGAAAATAAAAGGAGGCTGACTGAATTTGAGACTGTGACACTCACTGAGGAATGTAGCTCAAGAATTCAAAGCAAGCTACCTCAGAAATTAAAGGATCTGGGTAGTTTCACTATCCAAATCTCGATTGGTAAGCAGGCAGTCGGGCAAGCCTTATGCGATCATGGAGCGAGCATTAATTTGATGCCGCTATATGTATTCAAATAGTTAGGGTTGGGTGATCCACGCCCAACAACGGTAATCTTACAATTGGATGATCACTCTCTTACTCATCCTGAATGAGTGATTGAAGATGTGCTAGTTCAAGTGGGCTCTTTCATATTCCCTGCTGATTTCATTATCCTGGATTACGAGCCCGATCAGGAAGTCCCATTTATTTTAGGGCGTCCCTTCTTAGCCACGAGCCCAGCTATTATTGATGTTTTTGAAGGGAAGATGATGATGAGAGTAGGTGATCGAGTGGAGGTATTTAATGTATATAAAGCAATCAAATTACCAGCCCACTATGAAGAGCTATCCATGACTTCTGTGGTGGAAAGCGATGCTGCATCATTGGTTCCTTATATGAGCCCTGTTGACCCTCTTGAACAAGATTTTATTGGGGATGAAGAAAATAGTGAAGATGAAACTAGGGGAGAAATTGAGCAAGTACTTGATATGTCCGCGGGTTAGGAAAATTTGAGGATCTGAAGAAGCTTGTTATTTGGACCCCTCCTAAGCCATCTATTGAAGAAACTCCAAAGCTAGAACTTAAGCCTCTTCTAACACATCTGCGCTATGCTTATTTGGGGAACTCTGAGACATTGCCCGTGATTATCTCATCTAGCCTGACTAACACCCAAGAAGAGAAATTGCTCAGAGTACTTTGCGAGCACAACAAGGCGATTAGGTGGACAATTGCAGACATTAAGGGAATCAATCCATCATTTTGCATGCGTAAAATCTTATTTGAATATGGACACTTCCCTAGTGTTGAGAAACAAAGGAGGTTAAATCCCACTATGAAAGAAGTCGTGGAGAAGGAAGTCATAAAATTACTTGATGCAGGTATCATCTTTCCTATTCCTGACAGCAACTGGGTAAGCCCGATTCAATGTGTGTCCAAAAAGGAGGGATGACTGTGATTGAGAATGATAAAAATGAGCTAATTCCTACTCGCACCGTTATGAGATGGATAGTTTGCATTGACTATCGAAGGCTCAACAAGGCAACCCGCAAGGACCACTTCCCACGTCCCTTCATTGACCAAATGTTGGGCAGATTAGCGGGACATGAATATTATTACTTTCTTGATGGTTACTTGGGATACAATTAGATTTTCATATGCCTAGAAGATCAGGAGAAGACCACGTTTACTTGTCCTTATGGAACTTGCTCTTTTAAGCGAATGCCGTTTGGTCTTTGTAATGCACCAGCCACTTTCCAGAGATGCATGATGGCTATTTTTACTGATATGGTGGAAAAATTCGTGGAAGTGTTTATGGATGATTTCTCAGTCTTTGGGTCATCTTATGATGGTTGTTTGAAAAATTTGAGCATGGTGTTAGCCCGTTGTGAAGAAACAAATCTGGTCTTGAATCGGGAGAAGTGTCATTTTATGGTGTGGGAAGACACCGTTTTGGGTCAAAGAGTGTCTAGGAGTGGCATTGAAGTTGATAAGGCAAAAGTTGAGGCGGTTGAAAAATTACCTCCATCAACTTCTGTGAAGGGTGTCCGGAGTTTCTTGGGACACACGGGATTCTATAGGCGCTTTATTAAAATTTTTTCTAAAATTGCTACTCCTTTATGCAGGTTGCTCGAAAAAGATGTAAATTTCAATTTTGATGAAGCCTTCCTGAAGGCATTTGAAGAACTCAAACAGAAATTGGTAGCTGCCCCCATAATTGTTGCACCAGATTGGTCCCTACCATTTGAACTTATGTGTGATGCAAGTAACCATGCTATTGGGGCAGTGCTAGGCCAAAGGAAAGACGAGGTGTTTTATTCCATTTACTATGCGAGTAAGACTCTTAATGATGCATAACTAAATTACACCACCAGTGAGAAGGAGTTGTTACCTGTTGTGTGGGCCTTTGAGAAATTTCGGGCATACTTGGTGGGAACAAAAGTCATAGTCCATACCGACCATGCAGCAATCAGGCATCTATTTACAAAGAAAGAATCTAAAGCTAGATTGATGTGCTGGATTTTGTTGTTGCAGGAATTTGATGTGGAGATAAGAGACTGAAAGGGCACTGAGAACCAAGTAGCTGACCATTTATCAAGGCTGGAAAATCATGACCACGTGGAGGAGGGTGGAAAAATCAAAGAAGTGTTTCCTGATGAGCAACTTTTTGCTGTGACCCAAGACCCTCCTCCATGGTATGTTGATTATGTGAATTATCTTGTGAGTGGGGTGTCACACCTCCTTTTTTATACGCCCCCAAGGGGGTACGGGAGTTTTTCCAATTAAAGTGACATTATTCGAAATGGGGTTATTTTATTTATTAGAGTCGCCACTTGGAATAGTTTATTTGGTGTTCCAAGTCACCGGTTTAT
>ML331677.1:0-34307 GCA_005239505.1 Nicotiana paniculata
TCACTTTAAGTGGAAAAACTCCCGTACCCCCTTTGGGGCGTATAAAAAAGGAGGTGTGACACCGTGAATATTTCTTTTGCGGTCGTTTGTTCTCCGTAAATTGTTTTGATCCCTCCCGGAGTGGGGAACTTCAATGCCTGGTATAGTGTCGAGGGTATTTCCCTCATGCTGTGAATCCATGGCCTTCTGAATAGAGTGTTGTACCTCATATCCTCTTCGATGACGTAGACATTCATTTCCCAAATGGTTCTGGTGGTGTTCACTGGCAGGGTTATCTCCCCTTTAGTAGATTCTCATGCAATGTTGACCCCGATTGCAGGTACTATTTGGTCTTGTTAACCTAGTTGATCTACGACCCTCGATCTAATGATATTAGCCTACCTGGATCAATCAACACACGCTTAACTCGAGATTTATTTATGAGTACATAAATTACCAGGGCATCATTATGCGGTTGCATGATGCCTTCAACGTTCTCATCGTTGAAAGAGATGGTCCCCTACGACATGTAATCTCAAGTTTGCTTTTCCCTTGTAATGTACACCTTAGTGCGCTTCAGCATTGGTCCCTAGGGGATGTCGATTTCATCGATGATCATGTTGATAACGTGCTGAGGTTCCTCTTGCTCGGTCTGCTTGTTTGAGTCCTTATTCCTGAAGTGATTTTTGGCTCGATCACTTAGAAACTCCTGGAGGTGTCAGTTATTAAATAACTTGGCCACTTCTTCTCTTACCTGTCGGCAGTCTTCGGTCATGTGGCCGTGAGTGCCATGATATTTACAAATCAGGTTTGGGGTCTCTTTGGGCAGGATCAGACTGCAATGGCTGAGGCCACGAGGTATCTTTGATACGTCCGATAGCTGACATGATACCGGCGGCATCGACGCTGAAGTTGTATTCTGATAACCTCGGTGCCTCCCTAGTCCTGATTGGCCTGTCGAAATAGTTTTTACTCATGAGTCCCTAAGTATTATGACCTCGATCACTTCTTTTTTAATTCCTTGCAGGATTTCATCCGAATCCGCTGCCCCTTTGATCTCCACTATACGAGATATACCGATCTCTCCTTGATCTTGGTTCATGATCGAAGACTCTTTAGACCTATCATTAGTTTTGATGGGATACAGAGACCCAGAGAGGGCCCCGATCTATTTCATCTGCTGTGAAGCCAAGGAGCTTTGGGGTTGAGTCCTTGAGTGAATGCTTGAACGGCCCAATCATCCGCAACCGGGGGAAGGTCCATCCTTTCCATCTGAAACCTCGATACGAATTCCCTGAGCATTTTGTTATCTCTTTGTTTCACTCTAAAGAGGTCCGATTTTCTGGTCTCGACTTTGATGGCCCCGACATGAGCTTTCACAAAGGCATCCGCAAGCATAGCAAATAAATCAATAGAATTAGGGGGCAGATTATGATACCATATCATTGCTCCTTTAGACAGGGTTTCTCCGAAGTTTTTCAGCAGTATTGACTCGATTTCGTCAGCTTCTATGTCATTCCCCTTGATGGAACACGTCCAGGAAGTCACGTGTTCATTTGGACCCGAGGTCCCATTATACTTTGGAATCTCGGGCATACGAAACTTCTTTGGGATCGATTTTGGAGCTGCTCTCAGAGGAAAAGGTTTTTGAACAAATTTCGTGGAATCCAGGCCTTTCAATATCGAGGGCGCTCTTGGGATTTGATCAACCATGGAGTTGTAGGTCTCCATTTTTTGTCATTGGCTTCGATTTTCTTTTCTCCTGATTTCACCTGTTTTTACAGTTCCTCACGCATATTTTTTATCTTGGGCTTGGTCCCGGGATCAACTTCACACGGCCTTTCTGTGGCTGGTTCATTTGTACGAGTGTTTTCCCGGGATGGTTTGAGCCCAACTCTGCTTGGGGCGCAACTTTGGTTCTACAATTGGACTATCGCTGCCTGTTGAGCTTGTAAAATTTTGAAGATCACTCGCAAATTGATCCCATCACCTTCGCCGTCGTGTGTACTATGGGCTATCGATCAGGCTCGCCCGTGAACTGTTTTTAGGATCGGCAGGCAAGTTTGCGTCGATAGCCACATGTGAGTTATCATTGATCGGGTCCACGACTGGGACTCTGTTGGGGTAAACAGGAGGCACCTCGTTGCTGGGCACCACATTGTTGTTCTTGCCATGGTGGCTAGACTCAACATCAACGTACAAATGAGCAGATTGAGAGTTCGACATTTTTAATTTGACCTGAAATTAAAATCTCAAATAACAAGTGTAAAAATAGAGTGCGTTATGGAAATTTGTATCAAGTTACCACTATTATTCCTAGCCTCGCGGTTAGTGCCAAACTGTTTACCCTAAAAAATGGATAACAATTGAATTTATATGTTGTTTTAAGGAAATGTGATTAATTCAATACGAGTGATTAATGATGTTTGATTAAGCAAATGAAAGACGTAATAAATGACCAAACCAATGATAAGGGTGATTTCGGGCTCGGTTGATGGCTCAACGAAGAACCTGCCCTCGATTCCAAGCTTGTACTTATGAAGAACTTAAGAATAAAAAATAAGAACTTTGAACAACAAAGAGAACTGAAATAAATTGCCTTGATGTGCATGTTAAAATGTGTCCCAAGAATAATAAGCTTCCCCTATTAAATAGTGGGGGAGTTTTACCCTAAGTACAATTCTAAAAAAGGTAAAAATCTTCTATTTCGCTAATTATTGATTTTCTGCCGATATGGGCCGAGATTCATGCCGTGAAATCCGATTGGTCACAGACATCACATCCCTTTGTTGTCGTGTTCAATTGTTGGGTAATTCTCTCTTAAGTCTTGATCCTCGAACCGGACCTGGAGGACATGACCCCGATATCCCCGAGGGCAGGTGTTTTGTCCGAGCCCCGGTACAAGGGACTCCTCACTTTCACTCCAATTTATTGCGGTTACGTTCCTGATCCATTTGACTCGTAGGGAAATCGAGTCATTCAGTGTTTTACTCGTATACAATAACGTAAAAATTGCATCTTAGATTTGTATTTATGTGATACATTCTGAACATCCATATCGTTTTACATTGGCTGAGGTGATTCAATTACCTCATCATGCATCTTCTTTTAATTGTGCGATTCGTGCTATTTTCCTGATGTATACCTGGCTTTGCTTCATATACCTTTCAAGGAAAACAAGAAAAAAATAAAGTGCAAGAAATTACGAGGATAATATAATATATAATCATTGTAAAAGTTTACACAATTAGGGCAGGGTTTCCTTGACTTACCTAATTTTCATGAACATCTACACATTAGTTAAGAGTTTGCCTTGACTTGCCTAATCGTCATGAGCATTAGGTGAAATTTTTTTTGCACATGATTACTATACTTTACAAGCGCCTAATTTAATGACCGCTAATTCTGGCAATTAAAGTCGAAATTTATAGTCTTGTCTACAAGTTTATGATAATTTTTCTTATCACATGAATGTATTGATGTGAGTTTTTATAGATATTAACAAAAGAAGAAAAAACCGATTTAGTGTTAAATTTTCCGTTCGAAGGGAACCTCGAAATAATGGTGAAGTTATTTTCGTGTGACCTATAGGTCACGGGTTCGAGCTGTGAGACCAACCATTAATGCTTGCGTTAGGCTGTCTACATCACACCCTTTGGAATGCAACCTTCCCCGAATCTTGCGTGAATGCAGGATGTTTGTGCACCGAGCTGCCTTTTAAAGTGTTAAATTAGAGAAAACTTATAATAGTGAGAAAAAGGTTACCTAAATGTTTACCGTGAAAATGGTAATTACAATCAAATTAATTTTGTGGTTCTAAAAATATGTGATTTATTTTAATACTAGTTGTTAGGCTAGATGCTAAATATAAATAAAGAAAGTGTGATAATAACAAAGAAAAGTAGAGATATGCAGACCGAGCTATTGAGAGACAGGGTCTCGAGCTGGCCGAAACAGGGCCTCGAGGTCGAGCTCGAGTGCTTGATAGAGGGAAGTCGATGAAGATATAAAAATATTGAGGGCCTCGAAGATGGCCTCTTTATGATCAACAATGAGCAGTAAGGGGAGAACAATTAATGAACACAATAAATCAATGGAACAATTGTAGAGAGTGTTTGAGTTAGAGAGCAAAGAATGTTCTTGTTCTTGTATTCAATATCCTCCATAAAAAATGATAAGGGTCCCCTTTATATAGGATGGAAAATTCCAAAATATTACATGTGTAATTATTACAAAGAGATACAATTGGTGCATCTATTTAATGGTCCGGTACGGACTTGTACTATTCTTACAGGCGTTGTCAACTCTAGCCACGTGCCTTTGGGAATTTTCCTCTTTTACATGATGGTCACCGATTTATACCGCCCCGAGGTCGAGCGTGGGGAATTCTCGATATGCTCCCTCGATGTCAAACCTCGAACTGTGCTTCGAGCCCTCTGAAGACGGGCTATGGAATGCCATAATGATCATAAAATCGGACTCTCCGATTTTAGCCGTTTACAGATAGTCCGTGCGTTTCTTAGAATGAAGTGATAAGAAACAGTCTTGAATTCTTGCCTTTTCGATATCGTCATTATGATGTCAGCCTTGTCAGAATATTAAATGACGTAACATAAAGGCTGTGCTGAGGTCACTGTCAGCACGATTCTCGAGAATCTCATGAACCGCTATTGGTTCGAACTTTCCACTTCTCAAATATGCCCAAATGGCTTCTATAAATACTTCAATTGTTTGCCTTTCACACTTTTACAACATCTTCAAGTCTTCAAAATTTAGCCAATAGTTTTCTGCTTTCATCCTCTTTCGTGTTTGCTTCTTCATCTTCTTCCTTTGAAACTCAGTTAATATTATGTCCAAGACCTCCACAACGATACCTCAAAAAGAAGGAACCACTTCCTCATCACGCCCGACTAAAGGCAAATCAAAAACACCTCCCAGTATTGAGCCGTGTATTTCTGGTCCCTTTGACACTGTCTCCGATTATACCATCGAGAAACCCCCTTCTACACTAGGCTGATGCGAGCCCATTTCTCAGTACATAAGTTTGGTGACCGATAAAAGGAGAGTAAAGATAGACTGCAGCTGGAGAGAGACGGCGCAAGTAGAAATCCCCAAAGCTGAGGAAAGCATAGTAACACATAAAGTTGGCTTCCTCAGCGTATATACGTATCCTTTCACTCTAGGCCCCGTAGATTCTTCTTCTCCACCGATAGATCCGATGATTCTCGACTTCTGTCTTCAATACAGAGTGACACTCGGTCAAATTTATCCTTCTTTCTGGAGGATTGTATACATGATTCGATATATCTCCAACATGGTCTAGGGAATGACTTTCACCCTCGATCATTTGATAATATTGTATAGCCCTCGTCTCTTCCGAGGGGAGGGGGGGTTAATCAAGCTACACCGTCGATCCGCCAAAGCATTCTTTGCCTGCATCCACAAGGAAAAAAACCGGGGATGGATGAGCCGGTTTTTCAGAGTCAGAACCTCGGACCTTATCCCCGCTGATAGGATGCCATTCCCTGAGGAATGGAACATAAAGCATAAGCGTCCCTATATCGAGCATATTTTTCGCCTCTTTTTCTTCTTCTGAATTGACCCATTTATTTTTTGCTTGATTTTCTTTCTATTTTGTAGCCACCGTTTGTTTCCACGGCGAGGTCCGGGACTTCCCGGTATGGATCACACTTTTGGACTCTACTTTTCCATACAACAAGCGCGTTTTGGCCAAAACGCGGTGGCAGGACAAGAACCACGATATGATTTTATTGTTTTCATTTCCTCATTCTTTGTAAGTATTCTCCATGGTGGTAAGTTTGATACATCATGCCTATGGAGGCCTCGGGGAAGGCGTGTTGATGAGACCGCCTCCTCCTGGTGAAGAAGAGGCTTCGAAAACTGCCAAGGATAAGAAAAAGAAGAAGGATACACCGGCGGAGTCTTAATCCAAGAAAGCAAAGGCTCGGAATCCCAATACCGATGCTATGGTCCTAACCTCGATGGCCGCTGAGAGCTTGCGTGCCGAGGAAGAAGATGATGGTACCTGCCCTTTGGTACAAAGGGTAAAGCGAAGCGCTGATGCTTCAAAAATTGCTGGGAAAAAGACTGTCGAGTCGGAGGTGGCCAAAGCGGACCCACCTTGTGCTGATGAGACCCTTGAAGAGGGTTTGGGAGCAGTCCCCGAGCCATTCGTTGGACATGGTACAGTACGTGTTGGCGAGTTCGGAGGACCTGATTCTGAAATTCTTCGGGGGCGAGAAGAAGTCCCTATGGAAGTTGATGTCGTAGGCGGCTTTCAATTGGGCCCGTCATTTTCTCCAGAGGAGATAAGGGATGCCCAGAAAAGGGATGCTACCGATGTGGGGACCTCTCAGGGAGAGGATGATGCGTTCAGAGATTATTTCATCAGTGTCGAGGAGGAAACCGATCTCGATGCCCCCGTCACTCTCGAGGAGGCTGAGAAGCTTCAAAAGCATGTGATCTTTTTTACATACTATTTGTGCTTCAAGTTTTTATTCTTGTTTTTATAACTTTCCCTCTTCATGTTGTAGGTCAAAAATTTGTATGAGCAAGCCTTCTCTAAGCTTCAAGATGAGTTGACTCATCTTGAGGAGGAGCTCGAGAAGCTTAAATCAGAGTCAAATGAGCTGAAGGCTCTATGCACCCGAAAAGAGGAGGAGTTGATCAATCTCCGGGCAGGCTCGGAGAGAGCGCTCCAAGAGAGGAACGAATTCATCGAGCAGGTAATCTGATACCCATGATCTTATATTTTATTGTCATAATTGGTGCTAATTAGCTTCTCTTCTGCATTTTGCAGATTGGGCAAAAGGATGCCCTAGTGGGGCAGCTTCGGGGGGAGATCGTGGCCAAGGACACTGATATCCTCGAGTTGACGCGGCTGAATGATGTCGTGGCCTCAAAGAGGGACATACTTCGGAACATCTATCCTCAACTCAGGGCCTTCTTCGAGGTGCTCAGGAGGAGGCTGTTGCATTATCTGCGGCCAAGTCTGAGGCCGATGAATTTGTTTCTTCATACAAAAGGGATGCTGCCGCCGCAAATAATCGGGACAGGGAGATATCCGAAAAGGTCGATCTAAAACTGACTTGGGATGTTGCTCATGCTCGCTTGCAAGCTAGGAGGCAAGCCTTCGAGGAAGTTAGTTCCAAAGGTGTATTTTCCGAGATTGAATAAGCCAGGGCCTTGGAGGATGAATCAGCAATCTCAACTACTTCGGATGAGGGCTCTGGAAGCGATTCGAGCAGTAGTGAAGGCGAAAAGTAGACTTACTTACTATTTTTTCTTTTTTCTTTTTTGTACATGGGATCCTCGGGGGAGCTTTGTAAAATATCCTTGTAAATATATTTTTTGGAATGGAAAAGATCTCTTCGTTTCATATCTTCAAACTTTTCCCTGCAATGTTTATGCAAAAGTCGACCTTCGAGCTTTGAATTTAGCTCTTTGGAGCCCGTTCTTGCAGTAACAGAGATCCTCGAGATCGGACACCTTCTCGAGGCTAGGTTGGTATGGGGGTTTCGACCCCTCGAACGCTGCATGACAGCGTCATTCATATGACATGACCTTGAAGTGACCGAGGTGGCCCCGCCGGTACACTTCCCAAAAGTTATAATAACTTTGTCAGAATTAATTGATCCTCAAAGTAGATGAATAGTCGTTGCTTGTTCTATATAATCTATATATATGCTCGCTTCTTCTTCAGTTTAGGTTTTGCAGCTTGCAAAACTAGTTTTTTCTTTAACGTTCTCTTCCTTCTCTCAGCTTTTCTATTTCTTTAGTTCAAAGATTTTGCTTGAGATTTCTTCCTCTTTATCTTTATACAAATAGTTATGGCTGCCGTGGCCAAATCCGCTCACCAAGAAAAGATAAACTCTACCTCTGCTTCTTGCCCGGCTGGTGGTACATCACCGGCATATGGCGAGTTAACCTCGAGTTGTTTTGCTTTGAAGAAAGACTTTGCACTAGAGAAACCCTTTGATGCTCTGAGCCATCGAGAGCATGCGTCGAGGTTTATTCGATTGATAGAGGAGAATCACCTCGAGGCCGTAAGGAGAGATTATGTATGGGGAGAAAATGTGATGCTGCAGATACCTTCCCAGGAAGAGAATATTATGGCCACGCAGAGGGATTCCTGAACGTGTACACGTACCCATTTACATTGGCCCCCTCGACCGCCTTGTGCTTGAATTCTGCTAAAGGTATCGAGTCACTTTGGCTCATATTCATCCGTCCTTCTGGCGGATAGTGCTGATGATAAGGTTCTTCACTGAAAAGGCTGAGATCGAGTTTACTCTTATCCACCTTATCAGATTATATCGGCCTCTGCATTGTCGAGGCCTGATTGCGTTACGATGCCGATCCACCAAGCCTTTTATTGCCAGTGATGATGAGGACCAGAACCGAGGATGGATGAGTCGATTTGTCCGAGTGAGGACCGTCGACATCATTCCTACGGAGTTCTTGTCGTGCCCCGAGAAATGGAACTTCAAACGTAAGTACTACGTCGTACCTTAGTGCCCTTCGCTCTTGATGATTTATAAGGATGCTTCTTTTTCTCTTTATCAGCAGTCCTGTGGATGCCGGAAGAGATCCCTGATCTTGCGGACTGGACTCGGAGGCTGGAAGCTTCCTCACCCTATGATGAATGCAAGTTGCGAGATCTGTCGAAGGGAAGATAGGAAGCAAGGCACCACGATATGTGTCATGTGATTGCCCTTTGAGGAATGCTTTCTTTTATGTGTATTAACTCTGTCGTGCAGGCGTTGATGGATTCTCCGAGATGAGACTGTGACCCCTCGAGGAGGGGGAAGGAACGTCTGCTTCAGAGCCGAGGGAGGATAATAAGCAGAAAAGGTCTTCGAAGGATGAGGACATTCATAACAAGGCGGGGCCTGCCCGGGGGCACAAAGAAGATGTCGTCGCTGAAGAGGACCTTATATATGTCGGTTATTATGTGGACATCAATACTCCTGGTGAGGATGTTTCAGCATCAATGGCTCGAACTAGAGGGGCTCATGAGATTGCCGAACCTGTTGGGCCTGAGACCTATAGCCTCGAGGGAGAGGTTCCACGAGAGGGAAGGAGCAAGAGTCCTTTACTACCATTTGCTTCCCCCCTCGAAGGTACTTCGAGGGACGTTCGAGGCCAGGGGCCGCCTAAATCAAGTGGCGTCTCGAGCGATCATATCCCCACCGAGAGCGGTTCAACTGGGGCCGATGAGACCAGGCCAGTAGACGCACGCTCAACTTTTGAGGAGGCTCAGCGGCTCTGTTCCGCGGTGAGTTTTGGTTGACTTTGTTGGTTTTTCAGCTTTGTAATTTCATCTTTTGAACTGAAGCTTCTTTTTTATAGGCTTTTAAAAAGCTCAAGTCCGAGATGCTCTGCTATGAGGCCAAGTTGCCGGAAGCCTTAGGCAATGAGAAATCTCTCAGGCTTCTTTGTGATAAGAAGATAAGGGAGTTGATATATCTTCGATCGGAAATGAATCGGAGTCGAGACTACTAAGGCAATCTCGAGAAACAGATAATCCTTATTTTGAGGGGGGTACATGTCTCTGTTCCCATCTTCGAGAGGTGATGTTTGATATTTCAGTTGCAGAGAAAGACGGAAGAGCTTGAATGCCTCTGGGACGAAGTGGGAAAGGTCAATTCCTAATGCAATGCGTTGAAGGTGCAGATAGGTGTTCGTGCTGCGGCCCAAAGGAATGCTTTGGACAAGGCTTCTGCCCTCGATGTACAACTCTACAATGCTCGAGAAAGTAGCTCAATTCAGACGTGCAGGATTTCCAAGCTCAAGACTGATCTTTTGAAGATGAAGTCCAAGGTCGTGGACGCCAGAGTTGAAGCTGAAGAAGTTTGAGCAAAGGCTGATAATAAAGTGGTCGTTTACTTGAAAGATGTTGCCGATGCTCGGGCTGAGCTGAGGGGAGCCAATGAGTATGCCCGATGCAGATCTCGGAGGGAGACCCTCGAAGAGATTCATGTTAGGGGATTTGATCTCTCGGAGGATATAAAGTAGGCCAAAGCGGATGAGATCGACGCCAAGTTTTTCCTTTCTTCTGATGTCGATGCTGATATTTGAAGGCCGCCGAGGGAGCTGGTCCGAGGGGCCGTCGAGGGAGCTGGTCCCGAGAGTAGGCTAGGCTTTTCTTTATTGTCCTTTATATAAAACTCCTGTGGGAGCATTGTAAATGTATATTTGTAATATATATATATATAAATCCTTTGGTATTTCTGATTTGCTTGTGTCTGACTTTCTTTTTGTTTTGAATTTCGATGCTTTTCAATAATTAGCTCGATGAATTGGACTTCGAAATGAAACCCTTGGGGTTATAAATTGGCCCTGAGGCTTTTAGGCTAGCCCGTGGGCTCTTACGCATTGGCCCTTAGGCACTTTAGTTAACCGTTTAAGGCTAAGTCCTCGAGTCGGGTTTCGACACGAGCTCATCGACTCTTAGGTTTTTTTTAAATCGGCCTTGAGGCTCTTTAGGCTGGCGCTTAGGCTCTTATGCATTGGGCCGGTACGACCTTTAGTGTGGCTGGCGCTTAGGATCTTATGCATTGGGTCGGTACGACCTTTAATATGGCTATAGTTTTCCCTCGTTAAATACTTTTTGAAGTTTTTGTGTTCGTCCAACTCTTTGACGGCTCGAAAGAACCTCGATTATGAGTCGTTATGTGACGATAAATGAGCACCTTGGAAGGTTTCGCTTGATGGCTGAATTTTCGAAGCCTTTTTATTGTTGGAGCTGATATTATCGAAGTTCTTTTGATTATGTCGAGGGTGGCCTGATTAATCGGTTCTTTTCGAAGTGTTTTCGAAGTAATTGGAGGCGTGTGATTTTATGGCGATAGTCAGACGTCTCCGAGTCGCGTTCGTTTGACCGGAGCCTTATGACCGTGGTCATTGTATTTGACCGTAGCCTTTTAGTCCCCGAGTGAGATAGCCTCAGCATCTATATCGAGGGTATGCCTTTTTAGGGGTCTTACAAGTTCGAATATATAGCCTTGACTTTGATGTCAAAATTATGCCTTTTAAGGTCTTACAAATTTGTACATGCCTTGCTTGAGGTCTTACAGGTTTGTACATGCCTTGCTTGAGGTCTTACATGTTTGATATTGCCTTATTGAGGGCTTATGAGCTCGAAGTTTCCGGCCCTGAGGTCTTACGACTTCTAGTTTTCGATGTTGCCTCATTGAGGGCTTATAAATTTGATATTGCCTCATGGAGGGCTTACATTGGTGCCTCATCGAGGTCTTATCTTTTTTAGCATGCCACATCGAGGTCTTACAGATTTGACGTTGCCTCATTGAGGGCTTACTAGCTCGAAGTTGCCTGATTAAGGTATTACGGTTTCGAGTTTTGATATCTCGATGAGCCAACTGTCGAGGACAGTCCCCGAGTTGGGATTATGCCTTTTTAAGGTCTGAAAAATTTGATATTTCCTCATTGAGAGCTTATAAATTTGAATATGCCTTGTTAAGGTCTTACATATTTGATATTGCCTCATGGAGGTCTTACATTGTTGATATTGCCTCATGGAGGGCTTACATCGGCGCCTCATGGAGGGCTTATGAATTTGAACATGCCTCGTTGAGGTCTTACAGATTTGACATTGCCTCGTTGAGGGCTTACAAGTTTGAGCATGCCTCGTTGAGGTCTTACAGATGCGATATTGCCTCGTTTAGGGCTTATGAGCTCGAAGTTGCCGGCCCTAAGGTCTTACGGCTTCGAGTTTTTTATGTCAGTCCCTTAGTGTTCGGGAAATTTCTGGCCGTGGGGCCATTTCTTGTGAAAATATCAAACTTCTTTGAAGCGCGAAGTGTTTTGACGATAAAAGATTCTCCTTCGATTACTTGGTACAAGTATGCATGTTTTCTCCATCGAGGGTTCGATTATTCTAGGTGGACACGGTTCATTCGATCGTTTGGTCCGATACATCATCCTCCTGTCGAGACCTTCTTTGGAATATTTTAATTTCTTCGAGGAGGTGATCTCCCGGGGGGATGCCCCTCAGTATTTGAGGTTGATTGAAGATAAGCCTTGAATGCTTGTTCAGTTCTCCTTAGGTAGCATATAGATGTTGCCTCGTTAAAAACCTCATCGGTAAAACCCATTTGGGTAAAATCCGATATGAGGGAAAAAGAGCGCAACACATACTTTAAAACCAGAGGCCTTCGAGCTGGAGGGTGCTTCGATTCCTTTTAATCGAACACCTGCACATAGGTTAGTGTAAAATGTGAAGGAAAGAGGGAGAGGATTGTACCTTAACTGTGGTGGCGTTCAAGCCTCAACATGCTTCAGTTACTCGTTCTAAGGACGCGACACGATCCTTTATTCGTTCATCTGAGGATGTAGTTTGTGATTGCTACTCAGTTATTTGCTTGTTCTTTGGCTCCTTCGATGTAGAAGGTGTCGGTGTCGGTGCCACATCGTGCACTGCGAACATCTCTTTTGCTGCGTGCTGCTCTCCGTATACTGGTTTTACTCCATCCTTCGTAGGAAACTTCATCATTTAATGAAGGGTTGATGGCACCGCCCTCATACTATGAATCCATGACCTTCCAAGCAAAGCATTGTATCTCATGTCACCTTCGATGACATGAAACTCGGTATCTTGAATTGTACCGGCCATGTTGACTGGGAGGATGATTTCCCCTTTCGTTATCTCGCTCGCCGTGTTGAATCTGTTGAGGACTCGAGGGGCGGGCACGATCTGGACGAGCAATCCGAGTTGCTCTACCACCCTCGACCTAATTATGGTTGCCAAGCTACTTGAATCCATGAGCACACATTTAACCTGAAATTTATTCAAAAGAAAAGAAATTACCAGTGCTTCATTATGAGGTTGAGACAAGATCTCGATGTACTCTTCACTGAATGAAAGAGCATCTTCAGGTATGTAGTTCCGAGTTCACTTTTCCTTGGTGATGGATACTTTTGTTCGCTTGAAAATGGGTCCTTGAGGGACGTCGACTCCTCCAATAATCATGTGGATGACGTGTTGTGGTACTTCTGTTTCATTTTTCCTGTTCGCCTCTCTTTCACGAAATTTGTTTTTAGCTCGGTCGCTGAGGAACTCTCAAAGGTTCCCTTTGCTAATCAGTCGGGCTACCTCTTCTCGAAGCAGTCTACAATCCTCGGTCCTATGACCGTGAGTGCCGTGATATTTGCACATCAAGTTAGGGTTCCTTTGTGAAGGATCTGATAGTACGGGTCTTGGCCACCTGGTGTCTTTGATTTTACCTATGGCCGATAAGATGTATGAAACATCAATGTTGAAGTTGTACTCAGATAGTCGGGGTGCCTCTACCAGCCCTGTGTGCCTATCAAACCCTGCTTTGTTCACGAGTCCTCGAGGATTCTGGCCTCGATCCATCCTTCGATCACTTCGAGGTATGTTGCGCCTCGGGATATTTCTCTGATTTTCTATATACGGTTGATACCTTTCTTTGCTTGGCCTCGGCTCTCTCTCTGGAAGCCTCGACTCCTTTGCTAAGAGCCTACTGGGATACACCGATCTCGAGGGGGCTTCCAATCAGTCATCCTCAACTCTGATCTTTGATTGATACATGTTGTGTACATCCACCCAAAATACAGCGAGATACTCGATTAAGTTTTGCTTCAGCTACTTTGAAGCTATCGAACTTCATTCATTCAAGTCCTGAGTGAAGGCTTGCACTGCCCAATCATCGAAGACCGGTGGTAATTCCATCCGTTACAATTGGAAGCGGGATTTCTCTCTTTGTTTGATTTTGAAGACGTCAGATTTCCTCGTAGCGAACTTGATGGCACCAGCATGCGCCTTCACAAAAGAGTCTGGTATCATGGCACCAGCATGCGCCTTCACTTGATGGCACCAGCATGCGCCTTCACAAAAGAGTCTGGTATCATGGCAAACAAATCTATCGAGTTTGGGGCAGGTTATGACACCACATCATGGCCCCTTTGGATAGTGTTTCTCCATTTTTTTTAATAAGTCAGATTCAATCTCGTCATCTTTTAAGTCGTTCCCTTTCACAGCACAAGTGTAAGCAATAATGTGTTCATTGGGGTCCGAGGTCCCGTTGTACTTCGGGAGATTGGGCATCCTGAATTTCTTCGGGATGGGCTTCAGAGCGCACTTGATGGGAATAGATTTTGCACTAACTTCTTTGAATCTACACCCTTCAAAATCGGTGGTGCGCCCGGGATCTGATCGACCCTCGAGTTATAGGTCTCCACCTTTTTGTCGTTAGCTTCTATCTTCTTTTCGCCTGATTCAATCCTCTTTGTGAGGTCCTCGAGCATCTTTATAATAGTGGGGTCGGCTGCTGACCCGTTATTGCTCGACCTTTCTGGTGCCTGTTCGACTCGAGGAGCTGTTTCCGGTGGTGCTGTGCTTGGAGTTTTTTGATGGCTTTGTAGCTGAGCAATAGCCACTTGTTGTGCTTGCAACATCTCAAAAATGACATGAAGGCTAACTTCTCTTTTCTTTTGAGCAGGGGCTCTCTGTGCTTCATGTTGGTCTCCTTCGCGCACACTTCCGTCTGTATGAGAGCTTACATCGACATGTTGAGTGTTGCTTGAGCCTTCATCAACGGGGATTTGTACTGATGCCCCCTTCAGGGTTTTGCGGTGGTACACCGGCGCCTGAAGCCGTTGCACCGTTCTTTCCATGATCCTCAGGACCGTTGTTTTCATGTGCATTCACTGAGTTAGACATTTTCTGACCTGGAATTGAAGATTCTTGGACAAGAAAAAGTGTAAAGAATAACTTGTGTTTTTAGAAAACCAACACTAAAACAATCATTATTATTTTTAGCCCCACGTTGGGCGCCAAACTGTTTACCGTGAAAATGGTATTTACAATTAAATTTGATTTTGTGATTCTAAAAATATGTGGTTTATTTTAATACTTGTTGTTAGGAAATAGATGATAAATATAAGTAAAGAAAGTGTGATAATAACACAGGAAAGTAGAGATATGCAGACTGAGCTATTGAGAGACAGGGTCTCGAGCTGGCCGAACAGGACCTTGAGGTCGAGCTCAAGTGCTTGACAGAGGGCGGTCGATGAAGATATAACAGTATTGAGGGCCTCGAAGATGGCCTCTTTATGATCAACAATGAGCAATAAGTGAAGAACAATCAATGAACACAATAATAGAAAACAATTAATCAATGGAACAATTGTAGAGAGTGTTTTAGTTAGAGAGCAGAGGATATTCTTATTCTTGTATTTAATATCCTCCGTAAAAAATGAAAAGGGTCTCCTTTATATAGGAGGGGGAATCCCAACATAGTACATGTGTAATTATTACAAAGGTATACCGCTGGTACAACTATTTAATGGTCCGGTACGGACTTGTACTATTCTTGCAGGCGTTGTCAGCTCTAGCCACGTGCCTTTGGGAATTTTTCATTTTTCCATGATGGTCACCGATTTATACCGCCCCGAGATCGAGCGAGGGGAATCCTCGATATGCTCCCTCGATGTCAAACCTCGAACTGTGCTTCGAGCCCTCTGAAGACGGGCTATGAAATACCATAATGATTATAAAATCTGGCTTTCCAATTTTAACCGTATACACTAAATAAAGATTCATATAACTTCTAGTAGATTTTAAAATGTCTGAAGGTTCTAGTTTAACAGAATAAAAATGACGCTACTATATGAACTAAGTAATCAGCTGGGCTTTCTAGAAAGTCCCAAATGTTATGTATCAACGGCGCTGAGAAATGGACCAAACATGGGCAGCCCATAATCACCCAGCCTAAAAAGCCACGTCTTTGGTTGTAAATTTTCAATCGGCCGTCATCAAAGAATTAACTCAAATAGCCGTCCACTTAATCACTTAAATTAAAAATAATCGATTAATATATGATATATATAATTCAAGTATTAGATATGTGTAACTAATTTATACGTACGCGTGTTGCGCGTGTATCTTTTTTTTTTTTTAAAAATCACATAAATATAATATTAAAATTAAGTTTTTGAGTTATAAAATAAAGATGTATGTACCTGATGATTGTTGATTCTATATAGTTAACTTTCGACAATCAGTAGATGTATTTATAGTTCTTTTTACTATTTCGTTTTCACGTATACATGATAAGTGATTTAATAGTACTTAGGTTTTTGCATTTATCTGTTCTTGTAATTTGAAAAGTATCTAGTTCCAAATCAAATATATACTAATTAAAGAAAAAACATGCAAACCAAAAACGTGGAGTGTATTTTGAATGTATTAGCTTTAAAATTCTAATTTCAGTCAGAAATCTACCAACAAATAAATTAGGTGACCTTTTAATATGGATTCCACTAAACTCTACTACCTGCCATTGCATTCTAATTTCTTTGATGTCTAGAACACATTGAAGAGTTTTAATTATATTCGTCAAACTTGTTAGAATAGTTCTATCCAACTTAGAATGTAACTTACCAAAGTTAAAGGAATATCAAAGCAACAAATTCGTAACTAATCCCAAATTTTAATTTTTACCAAAAATAAATGATTAATTATAGTTATAGTTCTATACACTTATAAAAGCTAAAAAGGGTGGATCTATACTTAATGTTGAGCTTCTAGATGTAAATAGAGATGAACGGAAGGAGATGAGCTGAGGAAGGACTTATGACTCGAAGTAACAAAATTTAATAAATTACATAGGAAATTAGATTATATGAATATACATATATGATAACCATGGTACAGTGGATGAGACTGCACTTCCCTTAACCTGAGGTCTCAGGTTCGAGCTATGGGTATGAAACAATCCTTGATAGGGAGCGCTTCCCCCCGAATGGAATCCTAGGCGGTGAGAATCCGGATATAGTCGGGCTTCAGTGTGGGTATCGGACACCGGGTGAGAAACAAAAAAAATATATAAATATATGTAGATCATGAAATAAAAGAATCATGACTTCGAATTAGTGTACAATGTAAAAAAAAATTATATTAAGATGCGAAGACTTTTTAAAAGCTACTCGGTCTGTGTCTTGTCCAACCACCTATTTTACGCATAGCCTGCAGAATTATTCATTAAAGCTCAACATCCTATTTTCTATGCAAGATTAAGCCTAAAATATAATCAAACCATATTATATATACCATAAGCAAGAAACAAGAAGCAAGCTGGATTTTTATTTTTAAAGAAAGTGCTTAAAGAGAATGCATGAGATCTCACCTTCTGAAGATATAGAACATCAACTATAAGAAGGAGAAGAAAAGTCAATATTGATCCATTATAATCAGATGTGTCCAAGCGGATACTAACAATTCAATTATGTTCATCAAAGAGACAATTTCGTCATGAAAATTTGAAAGTTAAAGTTATAAAAGTTTCAAACCTAGTTTTTAATGACGGATGTGAGCACGTAAATTTTGCCCTGTGAAAAATACTCCTACAAAATTCATACAAAAAATAGATTTTCTCTAATTGTTTTGATTTTAGAGAATTTTAGGTTTATTTGCATTTTAGAATTTAATTACGTTTATTAGTTGCATTATTAAATAAAAATTACAAAAATATCATGGTCATTTTTATATTTTTAACTTTTAGTCTTAAATTATTACTTTCCTTTCGTTAGTTTTATATTAATTAATTGTTCGAATATTAGAAATAAATAATTAGATTTAATTCTACAAATTAGATTTGATTTAAAACGTAAATTAAGTTTTTAATTAATTTGATTAGGATTTAAAATTAAAAAAAAAATCAAGAGAAAGAAGGAAAAGAAAGAGAGTTGTTGTTCGAGTTGGGTCAGGCACCTCAGCAACCCAAATCTTGAAAACTCAATTTTGTCCCAAGCCCAATCTCACCCATAACATGGTCCAATCTCACCCCATCCAAAACGATCCCATCTCACCCATAACATATCTGAGTCGTTCATCTCTCCTCATCCAACGATTGAGAACTAATTCTCCAACCAAATAAGACTGTCTGAAACCCCTAACCTCCCAAAGACCCCCATTCTCTCATCTTCCTCACAATCTCTCAAACCTTAGCCGCCTCTAAACTCCCAAACCTATCTGACTGGCGGCCACCACCCCAAACCTCCTCAAATTAACACCCCATGATCCTCGCACCCTCATAATCCCTAATCCCTCACCAATTTCCCCAGAAAACCACCTAAACTTCCTGAATTTTAAATCTAAAAAACAGTCAGAAAATCTAAATTTCTTGGTCCGCTTTTGTCCTCAACACTTGAGTTTAAGGAGTTCGTTTGTGCATGATGCTTTGTTTTCTTGGCAGTTTTGACTCTCGTGAGTCTTTTCTCCTAAGAAAATTCTGTCAAAACTCCATGCAAGGCCGGATTCCTTGGAGGAAAAGACCCTTGGGTGGTCGAATTGTGTAGAATAAGGCGTCGAAGATCTTCTCATTCTTATCAACTCAAAAAGGGTAAAGCCTTCACTACTGTTTTTTCCCGTGACTTTTCTTGCTTGAGTCCGTTGATACCCAATTTTGCCCTCATATTTGTGAAATACATATATACTTTGAAAATAACATATTTGCATCATCATTTAGTTTACAAACCTATACAAGCATTTTTCATAATTTTTCATTATTTTTAGAGCTTTAAATTAATTTTATTTAAATTATATAAATATCTAGTAATTATCCTTTAAATTATTTTGTGACAGATTAATTACTTAATAATTATTTTTCCACATATAATATATGTTTTAAATATTTATTTTTATGCCATATAATTACATTAGCATTTTTATGCTATTTGTCTAATTTTGCAAAAATAGCTTATATTGTATAAATAATTGCGTTTATTATATTATTTATGATAAAGTATCATTTTATATTTTTATAATATTGATTTATTATTTTAAAATATTTTTACAGCATAAATATTATTTTTACCATTTATTAGAAGTTTTAATAATTTATTTTAATTAATTTTCGAAGGTTTCAAGAGCTGGCTCAAAACGGGCTAATTTTCGGAACAATTTTGGCCCAAACCATTAGCCCAACACCCCAATTACCCCAACCCCAAGACCAAACCAAATAACCCATTAACCCAACCCGGTTGCTACCCATACCTGTCCATTAACCCGCCCAGTCTTTTAAAATCTTGGCCGTTGATATCTAAGATTAACGGCCCAGAACCAACCGACCCTTTTTATTACCTAACCCCCCATTACCCTTTACCCGCCGCCTCAGAATCCTCTCCACTCTCCCCTCTCAAACCCTAGCCGCCTCACTCGAATCCTCTCCAAATCCGCCTCAATCATGGATTCCTTCCATGATTTTCTTGCATTTCAGGTGTTACCTCAGTATTATTTGCAAGATTATGGAGTTACATAGTACTTGCCCCAATTTTGGCAAGTACCAGTCCCCAAATCGGATTCCACCACCTTCAATCTTTGAGATTAGACAATATTTCGTCTATATGCACTCATTATCAGGTTATATGGTCTGATTCAGTGAGATTTTCGACCATCTATGCTTTCCTTTTGAATTATGGTTTGAGATTTTTCATTATTCTTTACTGATTCTCGATTGATACTCTTCCTTTTCCCTTGTTTAACTAATATTTTTCTTATTTCTGTTTAATCCATGTGTTTCCCTATCTTTTACTTTTATTTGCCCTAAGAACTGACTCTAATTGATTTCGTGTGATATTTTCCTTATTCTCTGTTTAATCTATTGTATTCTTTTATTCTAAGTGTTATTTGTATGTTATTTTTTTATTCTCTGTTAATTCACTGAACTCCCTTATTCTATGTACTATTTGCCCTAAAAATCTATTCTAATTGATTCTGGCATATGTTTCCTTATTTTGTGCTTAATGTTTACCGTGTTTCCTTTTTTATGTATAAAATATGCTACTATATAAACCCCTCCCATGAAATCCCTTGGACAGATTTTCTTGAATCCTAATTCCTGCTACTGTTTTCACTACTCTCTTCTCTCACTCACTTCCTCACTGTTACTCTCAAACTCTCTGAAATTATTGAACAACCTCCTCTGGTGCAAGCACTGCTCAGAGCCCATTCTCGAGGCTCTTGTGAACTCTGAAGCATCGGGAATTTAGGGGGGATTTGCTATTACACTCTTCACTCTTTTGATTCTGCTACTGGTTAGTGTTTAAATCCTCGCAATATTTTATTTCTTTCCTTCTTTCTGCACATGTATCTGAACTTATATGAGCATGATTCAACTATCATAGTGTTCAATTTTGATGTCATTATGTGTTAATTGACAGATGAGAATAGTCTATTGTTTGTGTTACGCTTCACTATAATTTGCACTCTATGATGTTTTGTCTGCTGAGATGGGTTTTGCACCATGTAGAATCTTAACATGTCTAGTTTTGGACTTCAATAGCATTCCACTTCAACATGAGCCTGACTATTGTAGTTGTATATTGTTTCTGCATATTGTGTTTAGATAATACCCTATGGAAACCCCCTTTTACTTAAATGAACCCTTTTGGCACTAAGTCCTGTGTATATTGGAATTCGCAAATACGTACACACATCAAAATCACTATCTTCACAACGACAAAGTTGCCAAACGCAAACACGTCTCCAGCTAAGAAATACTCTGCTTTCTCACTATCACTCATTATTTTCTTGCATGAGGCTAAGCATTGCCTCCCTAACTGCATAAGTCTAAACACTACCTTTCTTTGCATAAGGCTAAGCATTGCCTCCCTAACTGCATAAGGCTAAGCATTGTCTTTCTTTGCATGATACTAAGCATTGTCTCCTCTTCTTCCATGAGGCTAAGCATTTCCTTTCTTTACATGATACTAAGCATTGTCTCCTCTTCTTACATGAGGCTAAGCATTGCCTCCTTAATTTCATGAGACTAAGCACTGTGCCCTAATTTCATGAGACTAAGCACTGTCTCCTCTTCTTGCATGAGGCTAAGCAATGCCTCCCTAATTGCATGAGGCTAAGCATTGCCTCCCTAATTGCATGAGACTAAGCATTGTCTCATCTTCTTGCATGACGCTAAACATTGCCTCCCTAATTGCATGAGACTAAGCACGGTCTCCTCATTGCATAAGACTAAGCACTGCCTCCATAATTGCATAAGGCTAAGCATTGCCTTTCTTTGCATGAGGCTAAGAATTGCCTCCCTAACTGCATAAGTCTAAGCATTGCCTTTCTTTGCATGAGACTAAGCATTGTCTCCCTACTTGCATGAGACTAAGCACTATCTCCTCTTCTTGCATGAGGCTAAGCATATCGTCCCTAATTTCACAAGGCTAAGAATTTCCTTTCTTTGCATGAGACTAAGCACTATCTCCTAATTGCATGAGACTAAGCAGTGTCTCTTCTTCTTGCATGAGGCTAAGCACTGCCTCCCTTCTTGCATGAGGCTAAGCATTGCCTCCCTAATTTCATGAGACTACGCAATGTCTCCTCTTCTTGCATGAGGATAAGCATTGCCTCCCTAATTGCATGAGACTAAGCATTGTCTCTTAATTGCATAAGAATGAGTTCGGCCTTTCCTTGCATCGAGACTAAGCATCGTCTCCTCTTCTTGCATCAGGCTAAGCACTGCCTCCTCAATTTTCTAAGGCTAAGCATCGCCTTGTCCTTACATAATACCAAATGCTATCTCCATTATGCTATTTAAAACCTACCATTGTTTTCTATTTTCCCGTGGCTAAGCACTGCCCCAATTTTACACAAGACTAAGTTCTGTTTTGTTTTACTTTGCATACGACCGAGCATCATATCTTTGCATCTCATGGGATGAAACATCTCCATTTCGTCCAAAGGCGTCATAGTTCGAAGGCATCATCCTCGTAGCAGGAAGACACTATTCCATGGCCTGAGGATTTCTCAATACTGCACATCATTATTCAAAGGAGTCATGGTTTAGAGGCACCATTTTCATGGCCCAAGGACATCATTTCATGGCCTGCGAATCCCCTATCACATGATTCATGGCCCAGGACATCATGGTCTGAGGACATCATCTGCACCGTCCAAAGACAACTTTCATGGTCCAAAGAGTATTTGCATCATGTTAAATTCTTGCAAGTAATCGTTCTCTTAACGGGAGAAATCTCCGCTCCGGTTTCCGTTCAACATTCACATCCTGCAATTATTTCAAACGCAACCAACCACCATCAGTTACCCACTTTCACTTGATAATCGTTCAAATGCTCATTTTGAAATACATTCATAACTTTTCAGATTCACATTCATGATTTCGCGCAAATTCATCTATTACTCTCCTACCCAAAAGAACCATTCCAAAACATACGACCATTCCTGTAACAACTCCATCGGTTCAGTTCACCGATGGATCTAGAACTACACACGACCTGATTCCCATAATACCAGGGATATGTAGGAAACTCAGGAACCACGGTTCGGACTCTACTTTACAAATCACCTCATTCGGTCAAAACCGATCATCATTTCTTTACCCGATAACTCTTTCATCATTCCCGGGTAAAGAGGAGCAGTTGTTGATAACCAACTTTGTCCTCATATTTTTAAAATACATATATACTTTCAAAATAGTGTATTTGCATCATCATTTAGTTTAAAAACCTATACAAGCATTTTCCATAATTTTTAGAGCTTTAAATTAATTTTCTTGTATTTAAATTATATAAATATCTAGTAATTATTCTTTAAATTATTTTGTGATGACTTAATTACCTAATAACTATTTTTGCACCTATAATATATGTTTCAAATATTTTATTCTTATACCATATAATTACATTAGCATTTTAAAGCTATTTGTCCAATTTTGCAAAAATAACCTATATTCGAAAAATATTTGCGTTTATTATATTATTTATGCCAAAGTATCATTTTATATTTTTATAATGTTAAGTTATTATTTTAAAATATTTTTACATCATAAATATTATTTTTACCATTTATTAGAAGTTTTAATAGTTTATTTTTAATTAATTTTTGAAGGTTTCGAGAGTTGGCCCAAAACAGGCTAATTTTCGGACCAATTTTGGCCCAAACCATTAGCCCAACACCCCAAATATCCCAAGCCCCCCCAAACCAAATAACCCATTAAACCAACCCGTTCTCTACCCATACCCGTCCATTAACCCGCCCAGTCTTTTAAAATCTATAAGATCAACGGCCCACAACCAACCGACCCTTTTTATTACCTAACCCCCCATAAACCCTAACCCCATTTCCCTTTACCCGTCGCCTCAGAATCCTCTCCACTCTCCCCTCTCAAACCCTAGCTACCTCTCTCAAATCCTCTCTAAATATGCCTCAATCATGGATTCCTTCCATGATTTTCTTGCCTTTCATGTGTTACCTCAGTATTATTTGCAAGATTATGGAGTTACATAGTACTTGCCCCAATTTTGGCAAGTACCAGTCCCCAAATCGGATTCCACCACCTTCAATCTTTGAGATTAGATAATATTTCGTCTATATGCACTCATTATCAGGTTATATGGTCTGATTCAGTGAGATTTTTGACCATCTATGCTTTCCTTTTGAATTATGGTTTGAGATTTTTCATTATTCTTTACTGATTCTCGATTGATACTCTTCCTTTTCCCTTGTTTGACTAATATTTTTCTTATTTCTGTTTAATCCCTGTGTTTCCCTATCTTTTACTTTTATTTGCCCTAAGAACTGACTCTAATTGATTCCGTGTGATATTTTCCTTATTCTCTGTTTAATCTATTGTATTCCTTTATTTTAAGTGTTATTTGCATGTTATTTTTTGTTCTCTGTTAATTCACTGAACTCCCTTATTCTATGTACTATTTGCCCTAAAAATCTATTCTAATTGATTCTGGCATATGTTTCCTTATTTTGTGCTTAATATATAACCCCTCTCATGAAACCCCTTGGATATATTTTCTTGAATCCTAATTCCTGCTACTGCTTTCACTACTCTCTTTTTTAACTCACTCCCTTACTGTTACCCTCAAACTCTCTGAAATTATTGAACAACCTCCTCTGGTGCAAGGACTGCTCGGAGCCCATTCTCGAGCTCTTCTGAACTCTGAAGCATCGGGGATTTTGGGTTTTTACTATTACACTCTTCACTCTTTTGATTCTGCTACTGGTTAGTGTTTAAACACTCGCAATGTTTAATTTCTTTCCTTCTTTCTGCACATGTATCGGAACTTATATGAGCATGATTCAACTATGATAGTGTTCAATTTTGATGTCATTTTGTGTTAATTTACGCATGAGAATAGTCTACTATTTGTGTTACGCTTCACTATAATTTGCATTCTGTGATCTTTTGTCAGCTCAGATTGGTTCTTGTCACGACCCAAAATCCTAACTCGGGTCGTGATGGCGCCCAACACCGGGGTCAGGCAAGCCAACAGTTTGTTTACTAGTGAAATTTCCTTATTTGATAAAACATCCCCACACTTAACAAATTTTAAGCTTAGAACATTTAAGTGGAAGCGGATAAATTAGCCAACTTAAGTAATTGTAGCCACAAGGATCATGAACCAACATATACAGTTCCAAAAAAATATAAAGTCTATTATGTGTGTGCCACGAACTAGTGTCACAAGTCTACAGGCGAACTAGTAGAATATACAAAAGATGAAATAAAGTGTTCTACTGTCTGAAGGAAGTATACAAAAATAAACAAACTATAACTCCATAGTGCTGCTGAGAATTATCGAGGGAAGCAGCTCACCGTGGAGTCAAGTCCAGAATATACTCCCAGGGTCAACCTCCGGTCGGATAACCAGATGCACCAGCCTCAAAACCTGTACAACTAAGTATAGAAGCATAGCATGAGTACATAAACAGATATGTACCCAGTGAGTATCCCACCTAACCTCAAAGAAGAAATGACAAGAAGTCGACGTGATACTTACTTGGGTCAGACAATGTGAAATGAATACAGGGCTAATCAGTAATAGCAGTAATGAACAGTAATAAGGAAATAAGCATCAAATAACAATCTCTAGTACCCTCATGCCATCACTTTCCATGGCATACAAGCTATTTAACCTTCTTTCTTTCATGAAATCAACAGTTACAATTACAGGGCTTCTCATAAATTACCAAACATATAACAGGCTATGAACGTACGGTCGTTACGACGTGAAAAGTAAATGTGCATTGCCGAGGGTCGAACGACCCGAACCATAGATGTATCTATCTGCCCCGCTCGCGAATCGAACATGTGACACGGTTACTATAATACTAAGACTACCCCGGTCGCGAATCATTCATGCGACTCGGGTTAATATAATACTAGGACTACCCCGGTCGCGAATCATTCATGCGACTCGGGTTCCCGTATAAATACATGATTAGCAGGAGATTCGAGATAATTTAGCAGGGAACATACTAACAGGGTGAGAATTTAATAATGTCAACTTCAAAGCATAACTTCTTAGGTCTTCACGTGAGAGATTCGACGATATTAGACTACTTAGACCATATGCAAGATCACAGATATAACACGTAAAGCATGCTGGTGAGTCCTAAACTACCCGACAAGGCATAATAGTAGCTACGCACGGGCTCTTCTCACTTCGTGCGTGCGTAGCCCCCGTAAATAAGGACAAACAACCATTTATAATCACCTATGGGGACAATTCCCTCTTACAAGGTTAGAAATGAGACTCACCTTGTGTTGAACCTACTCTCCGAGTCAAGAACGCACCCGAAAACTCCAAACTCGTCACCCAAGGACTCAAAAGTAGCCAGATGTTATACAAATATATCAATTTATTATGCTCAAAAGTATTGGACTATCCTATTTACTTAGTTATTTCACCTTACTTGAAAAATCCTAAAGTACACCCCCGGGCCCACATGCTCGGATTCCGCAAATTTTTGAAGGAATAAATCACACATAGCCTAAGGATCTTTAATATATAGTTTTTGTGTGATTCCATGGAAAATTTCTTGGAAATTCTCCCATTTTCCTTAAAACCTAGGTTTTTCACTCTAACCCATGATTTTCCACTAATTAGTGTATTAATCTATATAAAAATTCAAGTATTCAACTTAAATTATAATAGGAATCACTTACCTCTCAGTTGCTAGGTGAAATCTCTTCTTTGAAAGCTCCCAAAATCGCCACAAGTGAAGAAAAATGGTTAAAATGGGACTAAGTCCCGTTTAAAACAAACACTTCCCAGCTGCCCCTTGTGTGCGATCGCACAAGGGGACTTGCGATCGCACAAGGGGACTTGCGATTGCAGAGAGTAATTGGGCCAGGCCTGTGCGATTGCGGGGGAGGGGGTGCGAACGCAGAGAACAAACTGGGCCAGGCCACAAATCACCCATGTGCGAACGCAGACAAGCCCATGAGATCGTACAGGGAATTTTCCCATACCCTGCCAACTCCTTCTATGCGATAGCATTAATGCACCTGCGATCGCACTGAAGGAAACCAGTCAGTGAAAATCTGGTGTTTTGAATTCAACTCCGAGGGGTCCGAAACTCACCCGATCCCCTCGGGACCCCGTCAAAAGGCACTGGCAGGTCTGTATTCATGATATGGACTCGCTCAAATTTTTGGAACGTGAAAAACAACAACGAAACTAAGAATTCGACCCCAAAACCAAATTGAATCAAACTTTGAACTTAAAGTTCTAGAATTCGCTTTCAATGCGCCGAACCGACCTATATTACTTGGAATGACACCAAATTTTGCAAGCAAGTCATAAATGACATAAAGGAACTATTCCCGGTCTTGGAATTCCGTTCGGACCTCGATAACACAAAAACACGTTCCAACCCAAATTTCAAACTTAAGGAAACTCTAATTTTGATATTGGGCGCCGAGACGCCCCCGGGTCATCCAAAACCCATTCCGAGCATACGCCCAAGTCTAAAATCATCATACAAAGCTATCGGAACCGTCGAAACTCGCTTCCGAGGTTGTTTACTCAAAATATTGACCGAAGTCAAATTTTATCCTTAAAGGCCAACCTTTAGGAACCAAGTGTTCCTATACCACTCTAAACGCTTCCGAATACTGAACCACCCGTCTCTGCAAGTCATAAATCATAATAAGTCACTACGGGAAGTCTCATTTAGGGGAACGGGGTCCTGATACGTAAAATGACTGGTCGGGTCATTACATTCTCCCCCTCTTAACATTCGTTCGTCCTTGAACGGGTCTAGAATCATACCTGAAGTGCTGAATAAATGTGGATATCTGCTCTACATGTCCTCCTCGGACTCCCAGGTCGCCTCCTCAACTGGTTGGACCCTCCACTGGACCTTTACGGTAGAAACTCTCTTGGATCTCAATTGGAGATCTTACCTGTCAATAATAGCAACTGGCTCATCCTCGTAGCCCAACTTCTCATCCAACTGAATAGTGCTGAAATCAACCATGTGAGAGAAGTCAACGTGGTACCTCCGGAGCATGGATACATGAATCACCGGATGAACTCCTGATAAACTGGGAGGTAAAGAAGCTCATAAGCAACCCCTCCAACTCGCCTCAATACTTCAAAATGACCTATAAACCTCGGGCTCAGCTTGCCCTTCTTTCCGAACCTCATAATACCCTTCATCGGTGAGACTTTCAACAGAACCTTATCTCCCTCCATAAATGACACATCATGCGCCTTCTGATCCGCGTAACTCTTCTGTCTGGATTGTGCTGTTTGGAGCCTCTCCTGAATCAACTTCACTTTCTCCAAAGCATCTCTCACCAGGTCGGTGCCATATAACTTAGCCTCGCCAGGCTCAAACCACCTGATAGGGGAACGACATCGCCGACCATACAAAGCCTCAAATGGAGCCATCTCGATGCTGAACTGATAACTATTATTGTAAACAAACTCGACCAAAGGCAAGAACTGGTCCCATTGACCTCCGAAGTCAATCACGTATGCCCTGAGCATGTCCTCCAATATTTGAACTGTACGCTCCGACTGGCCATCAGTCTGAGGGTGAAATGTTGTGTTGAGGTCTATCTGGGTGCCTAACCCATTGTGCAATGCTCTCCAGAAGTGCGAGGTGAACTAAGGACCTCGACATGATATAATGGACACCGGCACACCGTGCAACCGGACTATCTCCCGAATGTAGATCTGGGCCAACCTCTCAGAAGTATAAGTAGTAGCCACTGGAATGAAATGCGCCGATTTGGTCAATCTATCCACAATGACCCAAACCGCGTCAGCCTTCCGCAAAGTCCGAGGCAACCCAACCACGAAGTCCATAGTGATGCGCTCCCACTTCCTCTCAGGAATGGGCATCTGCTGAAGTAGTTCTCTTGGCCTCTGGTGCTCATACTTAACCTGCTGGCAATTAAGACACCTAGTCACATACTCCACAATGTCCCTCTTCATCCGCCTCCACCAGTAATGCTGCTTCAAATCACGATACATCTTCATAGCACCAGGATGAACAGAATACCGAGATCTGTGTGCCTCCTCTAGAATCCTCTCCCTCAATCCATCAACATTAAGAACACATAAACGGACCTGAAGTCTCAGAACACCATCCTCGCCAATAGTAACCTCCTTGGCACCACCCTGTACCACTTCTCCCGAAGCTCTGCCAAGTACGGATCATCAAACTGTTGACCCTTAATTTCACCCAATAACAAGGACTGAGCAACCACATGTGCTAGAACTCGACGAGGCTCTGAAAGGTCTAATATCACCAGCCATTAGCCAAGGACTGAATGTCCAAGGCTAGAGGTCTCTCATCTGCTGCAATATAAGCCAAGCTACCCATACTCTTCACCTTCCTTCTCAAAGCATCTGCTACTACATTCGCCTTGCCCGAATGATAAAGAATGGTGATGTCATAATCCTTCAGCAACTCAAGCCACCTGCGCTGCCTCAAATTAAGATCCCTCAATTTGAACAAGTGTTGTAAGCTACGGTGGTCTGTATAAACCTCACAGGACCCCCCATACAAGTAGTGCCTCCAAATTTTAAGAGCATGAACAATCGCCGCCAACTCTAAATCGTGCACAGGATAATTTTTCTCATGAACCTTCAGTTGGCGCGAAGCATAAGCAATAACTCTCCCTTCCTGCATCAACACACACCCTAAGCCAATGCGCGAAGCGTCGCAATATACTGTATACATCCCAGAACCGGAAGGCAATACAAGAACTGGTGCTGAGGTCAATGTTGTCTTGAGCTTCAGAAAGCTCGCCTCACACTCGTCGGACCATCGGAACAGGGAATTCTTCTGAGTCAATCTAGTCAATGGATCCTCAATAGAAGAGAACCCCTCCACAAATTGGCGGTAATAGCCTTCTAGGCCCAAAAAGCTCCTGATCTCGGTAGCTGAAGTAGGACGTGGCCAACTCTGAACCGCCTCAATCTTCTGAGAATCAACCTTGATACCCTCTCCGGATACCACATGCCCCAAGAATGCCACGGAATCCAACCAGAACTCACACTTGGAGAACTTAGCATACTGCTCTCGCAAAGTCTGAAGCAAAACTCTCAAATACTGCTCATGCTCCCCCAGGCTACGTGAGTAAATCAAAATGTCATCAGTGAAGACAATAAAAAAGGAATCAATATACATCCTGAATACCCTATTCATCAAGTCCATAAATATTGTTGGGACATTAGTCAAGCCAAAGTACATCACCAGGAACTCATAATGGCCATATCTCGTACGAAATGTAGTCTTTGGAACATCTGAGGTCCGAATCTTCAACTGATGATATCTCTATCTCAAATCAATCTTAGAAAAAACCCGAGCACCCTGCAACTTGTCAAACTAACCATCGATGCGCGGCAAAGGATACTTTTTTCTTAATGGTGACCTTGTTCAACTGGCGGTAATCAATACACATCAGCATGGACCCATCCTTCTTCTTCACGAATAGAACTAGAGCACCCTACGGCGATACACTCGGTCTGATGAACCCCTTAGCTAACAACTCCTAAAGCTGCTCCTTTAACTCCTTCGGAGCCATACGGTACGGAAGAATAGATATAGGTTGGGTGCCTGGAGCTAAATCAATGCAGAAATGAATATCACGATCCGTAGGCCTGCCTGGAAGGTTTGAAGGAAATACATCAGCAAACTCTCGAACCACAGGCACTGAATCAATCGTCAGAGAATCAGCGGTGGTGTCCCGCACATAAGCAAGACAGGCCAGACAACCCTTCTCGACCATATGTCGAGCCTTCAGGAATGAAATAACCCGGCTGGCTGCACTAACTGAGGAACCTCTCCACTCCAGCCTAGGCGACTCGGGCATGGATAAAGTAACTGTCTTGGCATGGAAATCTAGCACGGCATGATAAGGAGATAGCCAATCCATGCCTAGAATAACCTCAAAATCAACCATGTCAAGCAACAAAAATACCGCTCTGGCCTCGAACCCACAGAGAGTGATCACACAAGATCGATAGATCCGGTCTACCACCACAGAATCGCCCACAGGAGTGGACACATATATAGGAGAACCCAAGGACTCGCGAGGGACATCCAGGAAATGAGCAAATAAGGCTGAAGCATAGGAATAGGTGGCTCCTGGATCAAATAATACTGAAGCCTCTCTACCACATACTGATATAATACATGTGATCACGACGTCTGAGGCCAGTACATCTGATCTGGTCGGAATGGCATAGAATCTAGCTGGAGTACCGGAAGACTAAGCTCCACCAGAGTGAACAGGAGCTGCCTGACCTCCCCCTGACTGGCCTCCACCTCTAGGACGACCCCTGCCGACCTGTCCTCCACCTCTAGGTGGCCTGACTGCTGGTGCTGGACTCATAGGCTGATAACCCTTCTGCACTACCTTGCCCCGAAACCTGGGACAAGTCCTCCTGATATGGCCAAAATCCCCGTACTCATAACATCTCCCCGGAGGCATGGCCTGCTTCCCTAAAGAAGAACCCTCGATAACTAGGGAACGGTGAGAATCCTATGGCATAGCGCTGAAATAATGTGTCACTGGAGCACCACGAGGAGGTGGTGGTGGGGGTGCTGAATATGGGGGCCTGCTGGGCTGACCCCTACCAAACTGACCTCTGCCCCTAGCTGGGGCACCTCTGAAATCCCCGGAATATCTGGCTCTCTTATCCTGTTGTACCTGCTCCCTGATCCTCGACCGATAACCCTCGATCCTACGAGCAATCTCCACTACCAGCTGATAAGGAGTCCCCGTCTCCACCTCTCTCTCCATGTTGGCCCTAATGCCTGGATGCAACCCGGCTACAAATCTCCGCACTCTCTCAGAATCGGTAGGTAGTATCATGAGCGCATGGCGAGACAACTCTGAAAATCTGGACTCATAATCTGTCACTTACATATGTCCCAGCTCCAGCTGCTCAAACTGATACCGCAGCTCTTCCCTCTCAGAGGGTGGGATATATCTATCTAGACTTATCTGAGTGAATTTCTCCCAAGTGATAGGAGGAGAATCTGCTGGCCTGCTGATAATATAGGACTGCTACCATATGCGAGCTCTGCCCTCTAACTGGAAAGTAGCGAAGTCCACTCCATGGGACTCTAGTATCCTCATGTTGTGCAGTCTGTCTCTACACCTGTCAATGAAATGCTGGGCATCCTCGCCCTTGCTCACCCCCGAAGACTGGAGGGTGCAATCGAGTCCATCTATCCAATAACTTCTGCAAATCACCATTCGCAGCTGGTCTGGGCTCAGGTGCTGCTACTACAGGCTGGACCCCACCCACGGGCAGTGTACCCGGGGTAATGATGAAGTGTTGTTGTCTGGCCTGCAGCCTGGGCAGTAGGGGTCTGGGATCCCCCTCCCGCCTGAGAAGCGGCAGGATCTGCTGGAAATAAACCAGCCTGGGACATAGTTGTATTGGTAAAAAAGAGTTTCACACGTAAGCCAGCTTTAGACAACTCAGCCAGTCACATGGACACAGGAAAACACGATAGCTGGATGAGATTTTTGGAAGAGGTACGGTACAAAGAGGCACGGTTCAGTAAACCACGAACTTATCAGTCACGGGAAAGACAACTTAATCAAAACGGGAGAGAGGCACGGTCAGAATGAATCTAGACAAAGCTATGGGCAGATTAAAGGACCCACAATTGATTACTCGAACGTTATGTAACCGAACCCCAATTACCGTTATCCTTTGTAACGCCTCATTAATGTCATAATTAGTCATTAATGAGTAACCATAGCAAGAGTCGTAGGTTATAAAATCTCCTATATAAGGGAGGGAAATGCAGCTTGTAAAGGCATCTGATTCTCGAATACAATTAACTTCGATTTTTTATATTCTTGAAATACTGTCTATTATTCATTTTTCTCCATTACCTTGATTATCAGTAACCCGTAATCATCTTAAAAATAAGCTTTAGTCAAGGGTCTAATTCTTTGGTTAAACAGATTGGTTCTGTTACCGGGAATCTTATAATCTTTGTTTACTTTTCAAGCGATATCCTCTGAATTATGTCAAACTCCAACGATAACAACCAGCAAAGGAGTGGAACCCCAGTTCCATCGTATTCAGGAACTCCACGTGGCTCGAGGGAACAATCCCCAGAAAGGTCCAATAACAACAATGGTGATAATGATCAAACTGTGGAACGAGATCGTGTAAAGCAAATGATTGCAGAGTATGTGAGCCAAGCTTTGCAAGAATTTGCGAGAGGATTACCGGCAGCATTACCTACACCGCCGATGCCACCCCCNTATAAAATTTACTACTAACCATGCAGAAACAGATGAAGGAGAAGAACGATCGCATCGAACAAATTCCTGGAGTACCACCTATCATCAAAGGCATCGATGTTGATAGATATTCTCAACAACCTTGGAAGCCAAGTGCGGCACCCTTGCCTATACCCAAGAAGTTTAAAATGCTTGACGTTCCCAAATATGATGGAACAACTGACCCACGCGACCATGTGACTGCTTTCACTACTGGGGTAAAAGGCAACGACTTAATGAAACAAGAGATTGAATCAGTCCTTGTCAAAAAATTTGGGGAAACACTTACCAAAGGGGCCCTAACCTGGTATTCTCTTCTCCCTGAAAATTCTATTGACTCTTTTGCTGAGCTTGCAGATTCGTTTATAAAAGCACACTCTGGTGCACAAAAAGTTGAGAAGAGAATGGAAGACATATTCAAAATAAAACAAGGAGACACGGAACTACTCCGTGAGTTTGTAGACAGGTTTCAACGAGAAAGAATGCAGTTACCCAGGGTGCCTGATAATTGGGCAGCCATGGCATTTGCAAGCAACCTAAACGATAAAAGCTCAGAAGCCACGAGACGACTTAAGGAAAGTCTAAGAGAATTCCCCGCTACAACATGGAACGATGTATATAACAGGTACAGTACTAAACTCATAATAGAAGAAGAATATCATTGCTCGTTCAAGAGATGAAGATCATTCCAGATCTAGACGTTCTGAATCAAATAGAAGATCAGGTAAAAACAGGTACGATCCTTACTTAGGACCATCGGGACGCGATATCCGCCCCAGGTTCGAAAACACTAGGTCGGACTATAGACCACAAGGAAGAGACGTAGTCTCATCCTCGTCTAGATCCAGAAAAGATCGAGATGAACGACCTAGAGGTAGTACTCAAATTGGGGATCATACCTTTAATGTAAGTACTACTGAACTTGTCTCAATATTGAGGAACATGGGAGACAAGGTTAAGTGGCCCAAAGAGATGCGGTCAAATCCAAGTAGAAGAAACCCAGATCACTGGTGTGAATTTCACAACGATCATGGGCACAAAACTGGGATTGCAGATTTTTACAAGGTGAAGTAGAAAATTTATTAAAACAGGGCTATTTAACATAATTGTTTAGTGACAAAGGTAAACAGGCATATATGAGGAACAGGCAGAAGCCCCCAAATCCTCCTTCTCCAAAACGAACCGTCAACGTGATACACGGGGGTGAAGAAGTAAACGGCGTGATTTGCAAAAAAAACACAAAGTTCACAATTACACATGGGAAACGGGCTCGTGAAAATATGGAAGAAGATGATATAACCTTCGATGATGCAGATATCAGCGGATTAATGCTTCCGCACAACGATGCTCTGGTAATATATTTAGTTATTCATGACACTAACGTAAAAAGAGTGTTGATTGATCCAGGCAGTTCAGTCAATATCATTTTGCTAAGAGTCGTGGAAGAAATGCTACTGGCGAATCAAGTAATCGCAAAAGCGCGAGCCATATCAGGGTTTGATAACTCTACAGTTATAACAAAAGGAGAAATTGAGCTTAGCACTTATGCTGAGGGGGTGATCAAAAGTGCTAGGTTCCAAGTCATCGATACTGACATGGCTTATAACGTGATAAATGGAAGGCCATGGATCCACGACATGAAAGTGATACCCTCCACATTGTATCAGGTAATTAAATTCCCCTCTAAATGGGGGATTCAACAAATCAAAGGAGATCAGCAGACCG